>PVKS010014577.1:0-48034 GCA_004027875.1 Aplodontia rufa | reverse complement strand
AAAAGATGGGGTTACTGGGCCGGGGGTGGGGTGATGCAGAACAGAAAAATATGTACTTAGAAGCACCTGCACGCACGACACATGGAAGAAGCTATACATCACTGCTATCAGTGCTGTCACCAACACCACTCTATATCTGGCACCTCTATTTTACGACACTTTAGAATCATCAGAACCATTTTTTTTTTCTCTGAAAGTGTTTGCATAATCCTGGGTTTATGCTATTTATTTCCTATGACACAGGAAAAGAAAGGAAGAAGTAACCAATGGTTCTCCCAAGAGAAGGGCAGCAGTTATCAAACTTCCTGGCCTCGAAACCCCTTTATACTCTTAAAATTAAGAACCCCAGAAACTTGGTTATTTGGGTTACATCTATTGATATTTACCCTACTAGAAATTAGAAATCAAAACAGAGTTAAAAATATCCACTCTTTAAAAAGAAAGAATTTTAAAATATTAACATAAATAATTTTAAGAAAAAAATCACATTCTCCAAACAAAAACACTTAGTTAAAGTGGGATCCACTGGGGTCCTCAATCCACACATTTGGGAGCTGCTGCTCTTGTATTGACTGATTTAAAGAGCTAAAAGGCAACATGGTGGCATAAGTCTAAGTCTGTAAGTGAAATATTGTGACAGAGGACATTTTTTAACCCGAAGACATGCTGCTTTGGTAAGGCCATCTATGCCCAGTTTGAGTTTTTCTTTTAAAACTGCTGACAGGGGCTGGAGCAGTGGCTCGGTGGTTATGGCACCACATATACAACTCAGTGTCAGAGCAACGAAAGCCATGTGAAAAACTCAATAAAAGTTTATTCTCTCTGTCTCTCTCTCTCACTGTCCTCTCTAAAAAACAAAAACAAAAACAAAAAACTAAAATAAAATTGATTCTCTCTCACTGCCCCTCTCTCTTAAAAATAAATAAATAAATAAATAAATAAATAAATAAAATAAAACCTCTGACAGAAGTCAAAGTCAGCTGATCCTGATGTGGCATAAGAGAAAATGCTCTACAGAAGTGCTCAAGGATGGGCTGGGATGCAGCTCGTGGCAGAGCGCTTGCCTACCAACATGTGAGGCCCTGGGTTTCCATCCCCAGCACTGCAAAAAAGAAAAGACAAGAAAGAGTCAGTGCTCAAGGGCTCTGAGTCTCATTAGGGAATACAACCTTGGCCCCTGTGGAGCAGCTTCCTTCCTTATCCAGTGCTCTTCCTCTCAACAGGTGATACAGGAAAGAGGGCACAGACCAATGCTTCTGGTTTGTCCAGATTACACACCCAATGTCCCTGGCTTTGCTTGTGTCAGTCAGTCAGGATCTTAACATCACCTCCATCAGCACCATGCAGTTCTAGCAACCAAAGCTTTGTCAGATGAAGGACCAACCTATACTTTTTGTTGCATCCTAAGCACATGCTTCCTCAGAAATCAGCATCTGCCTTCTCAAAAGCAGCTGTGAGTGAGCAGGAGGAGACCAGAACATGCAAAACCATACCATTTAACACACTGGTCATTCTTCGCCTTTCCCCACTGCAGGATAAACATATCCTAGAGCAGCTCTGGGCAGCGAGGCAGGTAGGGGAGACAGGCAAATTGATGTAATAAAGTTCTGTGTCCCTAACAATACTATCATCACAGGATCAAATGAATCTTCAAAGAATGCCCACAGAAAATGGACAATAAGTACATCTGCACTATCTTGTTCCAAAAGCAGATCAGATTAAGTCCTCACAAATTAAAACTCCTATCAGTTGTAATCCACCCTTTTAATGTCCCTGCCAAGAGGACCCGCCTTGATTACTGTCTCTCTTCAGGATATGAATTCTTTGGGGGCTCACAAAAACCTCATGGCCTAGGTGGCTGCCAAGTAATTGCACCCTGAGTAGATAATGGACAGTGGCTGCTGTGGCTGCTGACACTGCTGACTGAGAAGATTAGGATCAGTGTGTCTGAGACACAGGAGTGCGTGCAGGACCAGAAGAGCCGATGTGGCAGGGTGCTACCAGTCATTCTGATCCAGAAAGGCTGCAGCCCTCGCCTTAAGCTCTCCAGTCATTAGAAACAGGCCCTCCACAAGGAAGAATGAAAAGAAAGCAAAATGGGACTAACACGTAGGAAAACAAACCAAGAATGGATAAAGGTCAACTTCAGAAACCAAAGTGAAATTAAATTGTATTTAAATTTATTTACATGCAATGAGAAGCAAAGAAAATAAGTGAATAGTCCTTCAAAGAAACTAGCAAGGTTTGTGTACTTTGTAAGATCATAGGGTCCATCTATAAAGGTTAGAAAACAGTGCGTGTGGTTAAAGCTGTGGACTGGTGCGAGCTCAGGACAGCTAACCTAAGGGAAGGAGAGTCTACCCAGGAAACAGCTTTCTCAAATTCTGCCAGGGATCTGAGACTTAAACCTCTTAGACTAGCCAGGTGTCGCAGCGCACACTGGCAATCCCAGCAACTCGGGAGCTCAGAGGTGGGAGGATTACAAGTTTGAGGTCTTGGAAACTTAGCGAGACCCTGTCTCAAAAATTAAAAAGGACTGGGGATGTGGCTTAATGACAGAGCTCACCTGGCTTCAATCCCCAGTACCACAAAACAAACAAACCTGCCCAAAACCTCTCAGACTAAATCAAAGTAACAAACACAATTTACAAATTTTATTTATGAATCTAATTTATGAATTAGAAATATTTTACAGTTTTCTATTTTTTTTGTTTTATGAAGTATTTTGCTTCACTAACTATTCATAGTTAGTCATTTTAAAAAAGGTACAACAAGATCAAGTTGTCTGTTCTGCTCTGGTGGATCTGTCTAGCAGCATTAACTCACTTCATTAAGTCAAGTCACTGCCAATCTTTCACCTGATGACTCTAACTCAAGGCTGAAAAAAGGCTCCCAGGAAGGAAAGCAAAACCTCACCGGCACTTGTCTAACTTTTTTTTAGTGGTACTAAGAATTGAACTCGGGAATACTGAAAGCAGGAAACAGAAATGTGTTAGGCAGACAGGGTTAAGGTCCCCTCTCAGGAGTTTACCAGATAATTCTTGACCAGTAACTCCATTGAAACTTGATGGTATGGGTCAGAACCCTGAGCCAGTCCCTAAGGTGAAGTAGCATATGATCAACACTCTTGACTGATGAGAGGGGCACATGCACATCAGATGCACTGATGTGACTGAACTCAAAGACCCACTGTTTTTAAAATCTCTAGCCTCTGATCTTCAAGGCTACCTAACTCCCCTCTAACCAGGCAGCGTGGGAGCTCTGCTTTCTATTGCTTTAATAAATCCTGTTACTTTGTTCTAACCCTTTGCGTCCATGGATCTCATTCGAATTCAACCAACAAAGAACCATCATGGATCCTTTAGTCTCAATATCCTACACCACTGTGCTACATCCTCAGCCCTTTTAATTTTCTATTTTGAGACAGGGTCTCATTAAGTTGTCCAGGCTGGCCTCAAACTTTCAATCCTCCTGCCTCAGCCTCTCCAGCTGCTGTGACTACAGCAGGCATGTGCTACCATGTGCAGCACCTGTTAAAAGTTTGAGGGTTAAAGTACACTAGTACTATTTCTCTAATTAAATCTTTCTCCACATTATTTTTAAAATTTTGTTTGTATATTATTTATAGTCTTCTCTTATAAAGTGCCTGTTTGAGATCTCTGTCCATTTTTAATTGGAGTGTTTGCTTTTTTCAGTGATTAGTAATAGCACACTATATATTTATATTGGCTACACACTTTTTTCCTACTATGTAATTTAGTTTACATTTTCTAGCCTACTAAGAGTCATTGCTTTTATGAAGTCATATTTATCAATCTTTTTGGTTTCTAATTTTTATTTTAGGCTTTTTTTTTCTGCTATTATTACAAAAATATAAATACAAGACAAAAACTAGGATAAATGGCAAAAAACATTTTTTCTTTTTCAGGGCTGAGGACTGAACTTGGGGCCTTGTGCGTGCTAGGCAAGCGCTCTGCCACTGAGCTGAATCCCCAACCCCCCTTTTTTTTTTTAAATTTAGTTTTTCATGTGACTTTCATTCCTCAGACACTTTGTTGTGTACGTGGTACTGGGGTTTGAACTTGCGTACTTGCACATGCCAGGCAAGTGCCATAACTGCTGAGCCACCACTCCAGCCCGAAAAAAATTCTTGAGAAACAGTCCTTTTGAGGGTGGGAGTGGGCACTGGGGATTGAACCCAGAGGCCCTCTACCACTGAGCTACATTCCCAGCCCTTCTTATTTTGAATCAGAGTTTCACTAAGTTGCCAAGTCTGGCCTTGAACTTGGGATCCTATCTCAGCCTCCCGAGTCTTGGGAATATAGGCATGTGCCACAAAGACTGATGAGAATCATAGTCTTTTTATTTTTTTTAAAAGAGAGGGAGTGAGAGAGAAAGAAAGAATCAATTTTATTTTTTTTATCTGGTTTTTGTTTCTCTGACACTTAGTTGTATATGCATGCTGGTATTTGAACCCGGGTCATTGCACATGCCAGCCAAGTGTTCCAACTGCTAAGCCACTGCTCTAGCCCCGAGAAACACAGTCAATGTAAAACCTCATAGGCTCACTAAGGCCTCAGCATAGTCCAGTCCCCAACTACGAACATAGATAATTTCAAGATATATAGTTAAATAGTGGCAATCTGTTAACCACTTCTCTTGAGTACTCAATGTGTGAAGCATGCCCAAATATCTTAAATTTATATAAAGTATGTTGTAAATGTGCAAAATGACACAACTGCTATAGAATGCAATTCAGAAGTATCTAGAAAAATTACAAATGTATTTGCCCTCCTCACTAAGCCAATGCCATGTCTAGGATAGCATCCTATAAACAGAGTTCTTGCATGCATACAATATGCATCAATACATACTGTGCAGGAACAGCTATCACACAATGTGCAGACACTGTTAAACCCTGTACACCTATTATTGCAATAATGTTTGAAATAGCATAAGACTGGAAACAACCCAAGTTCCCTTCCTCAGGGAACTGGTTTAAATAAACTATGGTATATCCAGACAATGGAAGATAATGAAGGGTACTAATGTGGAAATATACTGATAAGGAGATGCCTCCAAGACACACTACTAAATGAAACGAGAAAAAGATGCAGAGCAGGTGTAACGTATGCTACCACCAGTGGAAGAAAAGAAGGCAATAATGGATATATTTTTAAATACATTTAAAATTAAAAAAGAAAAAGGAAGCTATACCAGAAGCTAATAGAAATGGTACCTTTAAAGAAGAGGAGGGGAGAAGAGAGTGCAGAGCGACAGAGATGAAAATAAGATTCTTCTCTATATACTTTTCATATTTGGATTTTAGAACAATGCAATTTCATTTTCTATTAAAATAATTATACTTTAGCAAACAAAATACAAACCATGCATATTAAAAAAAAACCTGTGGGGAGCTTTCATTTCACAATGCAATGTCACATACATCAGCCTCACTCTGATTTTAATCCTCACAACAATACTGAGGCACACGTGGGGGGTGGCTTTAGTTGTCTTAAAATCACACAGCCTGTAACAAAGTCCACATCAACCCAGGTCTTAATTTCTAGTTTAGAGTCTTTTCCAAAGGGCTCAACTTCCTCCAACAGAGCTCGCAGCAGCAGAGACCTTGGCAGGTAGTTATGGCTTCTGGGATAGTGTTTAACCTAGCCCAGACACCTAACTGGAACCAACCAGGTCTGCGCACAAATCACAAAACAACACTCAGGAATCCAGTTTCTGCAGTGTCCATTTACAAGGCATTTGGCCTTTAAATTGGAGATGCTGTGTGCTGGATGGCCAGAGGAAGAGAACCAAAACAAACGGTTTTAACAATGACTGCCATTTGGACAGTGATCTGAGAAGAGGCTTCTTCCTTCAGAGTAAACATAAGAGTCTGGCTCTGGGGTAAGGACACAATAATGTTCACAAACCTTCTGCTGATAAAAGAAGAGATATCCGTAGAGCCGGATATTACTGGTGGCCTCTGTGAGAAACAAAGGCCAGGGAAGGTACTATTTGCCTGGTAAAGACACCACGAAAAACACGGAGTGGAAAATGCAGTAGGGAAAAACGGGCTCTTTGTATCTGTGGTGTGTGTGTTTATATATTTATTTACTTTGGTACCGGGAATTGAACCCAGGGGTGCTTAACCAGAGTCTCATCCTCAGCCCTTTTCATTTTTTATTTTGAAACAGGGTCTCACTTAATTGCTGAGACTGGCTGTGGATTTGTGAATCTTCTTCCTCAGCTTCCCAAGTTGCTGGGATTACAGGTGTGTGCCACCGTACCTGGCTTGTGATGTGTATTTTTAAAAATCATCCACAGCAAAATTCAATCAGCAGAAGGGTGCCCACCCTGAGGAAGTGTCCTCTACTAAGGAGCCCAGAAAAAGCCTGTTCACTGCAGAGCTGGCTTCTTTCCCTGGACAGTAAGCACAAGCCAGGCAAATCTGAGAGCACACACAACTCAGCCAGGCTCTCTGATGTTGGATGGGGGAGAGGAAAGCACAAATCCAGGTGTCATCCCAGGATCTGTCTTCCCACTGAAACTCAGTGACTTCTCTCTGACTCCCAAACTATCACTACTCCTATTTGTTTCAGGAAGACTGCTTTTTGGTTATCACTCAAAAACTCCATGGATGGCAGGCCACATTATCTCTTGGCCTCACTCCTCTGATCTGTCCAAAGCATGCTCCAAACGCCAAAAGCTGCCCTTCTTGGTATTATCTTCCAAGCTGGCCTTCCTTCATCCCTTACCAAAAAAAAAAAAAAAAAAAAAAAAAGCCACAGCCCTAACAGGAAGCCTTAACCTTTCTAAAGCTGATTTGCCCTTAAAGAACCCCTAGGTTCCACTCAACCCTTTCCCTGCAGTTCATTCCCTATTCACACTCACTCCTAGTATTTTTGTTTCACAAATATAGATCAAGATTTACAGCTTCAATTTCCCCTGCTCTTGCTGTACCTGGCACTTGGAGGAATGCAGTACTAAAATGCTGCTGAAGTGGCATAACAGGACACAGGCTTGCATCCCCATCTCTCCTTAAGCTTCCAAAACCACTTTCTAATCCAATCCCAAAGCCTTTTTCCTTGATTCTCTGTCTCTGCCCCACCACTCACCACCACGTTTTCTCTGACACCACCAGGTCCCTTGGCTTCTGAGGTGCTCTCTTTATCCCTCATCCTTTCCAAAAACCTCAGCTTCACTGTCTTCCTACTTTTCTCCTCACTGAGGTACTCCCTGGTTCTTCCTCTTTCTCTGTCATCTTTCTACCTGGAGAATCATTCCCTTCTTGGCTTTTCTCGGTCTATTTATCCTGTATCTTACAGTCTGAGGAGCACACAACGAATGCTACTTCTGTCACATCACAGCCCTCTTCAAATTTCCTTCCCATGCCCCAGGGGACTAAGTATAGACTCCTGGAGAGTCAGAGACATTCATTCCATTACATCCGCGCACGCTTCCCTGCACCACATCAATAATGTGAGTTGATGCTACTGCTAATGGTTTTTCCTCAGCACCAGGTTTATTCTCTTCCACCCCTTTCTCTCACGAAACTAAGAATACACTACAAGGAATGAATCCAATAACTGATGATGTAGCACAACAGTCATGCTGTGGTTGGACTCTTGGAGATCTTAAGCTGGACCCATGGGACAAGTTAGAAAATCTTCCTCTGAAGGGAAAGGTGAGGGGGCCTGATGTTCGTATTCTCTTGCTCTCATTAGTCCACAGCTAACATTAACAACTGCAGCAATGATAGTTAATATTTTTGAGTGCTTCTTGTGTGCCTGATAAGGTTCTCATCACAACCCTCAGAGGCAGACAGAACTACTATTATCCATTTTACAGATGAGGAAAAAAAAAAAGCTGAGGCTCAGATAAGTTCAATATCATGACTGAAGTTACACAGCCAATGACGGCATAGCAGGGATGCATGCCCACTCACAGGTACTATTTTTAGCCTGAGGCATGTAGGCTATTTAGTTAATAAACATGGATGATGGCAAGTCCACCTCGAAGAACTCGGATATCCAGGTTTGGTGGTAGTGGCACTTTCCTCAAGCCTGGAGGGACATGAAAACCCTTCAAGGTCATATAACAAATCTGTATCTTGTCTGGACTTTTTCAGGAAATTAGAAATCTCTGCTTTCAGCTCATACAATTTACTGTTGTTCAGCTCAACATTGCCTATAATTTACATTACTTGCCTCAGAAATCCAGAAGCGAACCTCAAACAGATAAGCAAATGATTGTCTTTCATAAGTCATATACACTTATGAATTATGTGTGTGTCTTGTGTTATGGGGATTGAACTCAGAGCTGCTCTGTCATTGAGCTACATCCCTAGCCCTTTTATAAAAATTTGAGACAGGGTCTTGCTAAGTTGTCCAGGCTGACCTCAAACTCATAAACCTCCTGGTCTGTAGTTTCGGAGATTATAAGCTTGCATAAATGTGTCCAGCAAGTCATATAAGTCATGTAAGGATGCTATAATATCTGAATTCCAATTTGATCCCCTGTTCCTGCACAACCTAAATAAGTTAAAACCTCCCAGTAAGTTTCAGTGTCTTTGCATAAAGCATGGATATAAGCACCCACATTCACCACTTGATTACCTTGATGCTATGGCAGAGAAATAAATTCAAACACATTGCCAAAACTTAATTTTCTTAGAAAGATGCTATATAATGGTATGTCTTGAGTAAGTCTTACAGAAATAAGGAATATTCATTTAACTCTTTATATTTATGTGACAAGAAATGGCACATGCCTGTAATCCCAGTGATTTGAGAGGCAGGAGGATCTCAAGTTCGAGGTCAGCCTGGGTAACTTAATGAGACCCTGCCTTAAAACAAAAAAAAGTCTGTGGTTGTAGCTCAGAAGTAAAGCACCCTTGGGTTCAATCCCCAGTACTTAAAAAAGAAAGAGAAAAAAAATATTTGTGTGGAAGGAAGTCTACAGTCTGAAAAATGCTTTCACACATTTGATGCCATTTGATAGTTACAGATAGACAAAAATGTAGGACTTCATTAAGGAAACAGCAACTATCCATGTTAGTGATAGAGAAATATGAAACTGTAAGGTGTTAAAGCCCTTTTCAGGATCTATGATCAAGAATTAAATATTAACTGTCTCCACAACTCACCTGGTTTCACAGTATAACATTATAAGAAGAACATGTTGAATTTTGTGCTGTGTTTTTGGACATAACTGTTTCCAAAATCTCATGTAATTTGTCTGGTGAGGCAATTAAAGGCCAAAATGTTGGTTTTACCAGATATAATCTAAATTGGCCATGTAAGTTTCTTTCTAGATAAATACCTAGCATGCCAAAGTCTCTTTAAGTGAAATCATCATGAGATTCCTTTTCAGGAGAAAGTCTGGAAATTTTACTAAAATGAAAACAGGAACAGAGACACGTATTTATAAGAAAAGATTAAAAATGTGGGTCAGAAATAATTTTAAATGTTCATCTGAAAGATGCAAAAATAATTTATTTTCATAATGTTGGGGAATAGAACTCAGGGTCTCGTGCATGCGAGGCAAGCACTCTACCACTGAAATGCACCGCCAGCCCACAGAAACAATTTGGCAAATGAAAACTCCTTTTTTAGTTCTAAATGAAAACTAAGAATTTTAAAAGTTAAATATTTCCCCTTTAATGAATATTACAGGATCAGAAAATATTATCCCCTTATCCTCACTTAAAAGTTCTGTTTCTCATCATTTTGAGAAACGACTGAAAAAGCATTAAGGATCTATGTTATGGTAATTCCACACTCAGGATTCTGCTGTATCAGGCTCACAACAGGAATATAATCTCAGGACTAATGAACTAATCCCAAAGAAAAAGACTTCATAGTAAGACTGGTCACTACGGGGCTGGAGCGGTGGCTCAGCAGTTATGGCACTTGCCTGGCATATGCGAGTACCTGGGTTCAAACCCCAGTACCATGTATACAACCAAGTATCCGAGCAACAAAAGCTACATGAAAAAATAAATAAAATTAATTCTGTCTTTCTCTCTTACTGTCCCTCTCTCCTACAAACCAAAAACAAAAACAACAAACAAACAAACAAACAAACAAAAAAACCCAAAACAAAAAAAGGACTGGTCACTAGACAGACCAACAAAGAATTCAATTTATTAACTATCAACAACACTTTGCATGGTAGAATGTCGCTAACTACTGAAGATGGGTGACAGGGGCACACGGTGGGTTGTTTACTTTAAATATGTTTGAAATTGTCTATAATAGAAAGTTAAGAAAAACAAAACAAAATAAAAACCTTCTTAGAAAGGAGCATGAAAACTGGGAATGTTCTGGGTGGCTGCTCACAGTTCCATGTTTCTAGACCCTGTGTAGAACTTCATGCTCCCTTAGCATTTTTGATCACTGATGATCATGATTTAAACTCTTTATTTACATGAGTGGACTTGGCTGAAGGAAAGCACAGTTTGGTGATTAAGAAAACTGACTGGTATCAGACTACCTGGGTTATAATTCTGGCTATCATTGATTAGCTAGGGAAACCTACAGGTAATTTTGGCTAAAGATTCTTCTCAGATGAATTCCTGACTAAAAATGAGAAACCCATGGTTATATTTCTTTTAAATTCATAGATGTTTTACAAAACATTCAGATTTTCTCTTTTCTTCGCTTGCAGCACCAGGGATTAAATCCAGGGGCACTCAACCACTTAGGCAGAAGCCCAGTCCATTTTATTTTTTCCTTTGAGACAGTCTTGCTAAGTTGCTTAGGGCTTAGCCAAGTTGCTATGGCTGGCTTTGAACTTGTGATCCTTCTTCCTCAACCTTCTGAGCTGCTGGGATTACAGGAATGCACCACCACACCCAACTTATTTTTAATTCTGAGTCAGGATCTCACTAAATTGCAGAGGTTGGCTTCCAACTTTTGGTCCTCCTGCTTCAGCCTCCTAAGTTGCTGGGATTTCGGATGTGCATGATCACACCTGGCCTGTATCAACTTTTCTTTTCTTTCTTTCTTTCTTTTTTTTATTAATGCATTGTAGCTGTACATAATGATGGAATTTGTTGTCACATATTCAAGGATGCTTCAACTTTTTTTTTTTTTTTTTAAAGAGAGGGACAGTGAGAGAGAGAGAGAGAGAGAGAAAGGGAGAAACAACCTTATTTAGTTTGTTCACATGGCCTTAGTTGCTCTAACACTTAGTTGTGTACATGGGGCTGGGGTTTGAACCCGGGTCATTGTGCTTGCCGGGCAAGCGCCGAAACCGCTGAGCCACCGCTCCAGCCCCCTGTTTCAACTTTTTAAAATGAAAGATAACGCAATAAATCCCAAGGTCTGTTCCCTCAATTAACTATGAATGACATCTCCGATACGACCCACAAATAAGGTACAAAATGGATGGTCAAGTTCTCAAGAAGCGAGACAGAAAAGAAAGTCTTAGTGGGGTACCTGCACAATATGCATTCAGTTTTCAGCACAGCTGACTACGAATGCTCTAGTTAACCAACACACACACAAACCCAACTGGTACACCAAGGCAAGAACTAATTTATCCTGGTCAGAAGAACCTCTGTCCATTTTGTGAAACAGGTTATTTGACTTACATACCAGTCTCTGGGTAGGAAAGGCCATGAATGTGACCAATGGGGAAGACCAAAGCCAGTGGGCAGAGGGCAAGAGCAACTTGTCCAGGTATCTTTTCTCCATTTACCTCTAGTTTTTGTTTTAAAAAGAGAGAAGGACGGTGAGAGAGTGAGAGAGAGAGAGGATCAATTTTATTTAGTTTTTCATGTGGCTTTCATTGCTCTGAGACTTTGTTGTGTATGTGTGCTGGGGTTTGAACTCATGTACTCATGCGTGCCAGGGAAGTACTGTAACCGCTGAGCCACCTCTCCAGCTCCTACCTCTACTTTTATTATTAACGTTGCTTTTTATTTTTTCCAGAAATATCAATCTTAATAGGCAGAAACCCCAAAGAAAGAAAAAACAAAACTGTTAACAATGTTATCTATAGAAACAAAATCCCAGCATGCTACTTAAGGTTGTTATGTCTCCTAAGAGAGGACAAACAGAGGTCCTGCCTCAGCTATGCCAGGCAATGCCCACCAGGATGACAGACAGGAGGGCCCTGCTGGGATAAACAAATGTCGCCAACATAATAACACACTAGGCGGTCCCCGAAGGTCCGGCCAAGTGTGCCAATTAAATTAGATCATGTTTTCTTTCCTTCCTTCCTCTTAAGTCAGAAAGAACATTACCAAGAAATACATAAGGATAATTTATTTTGCCATCGAATGGACTTTCCCTACCCCCACCCCCAGTTCAAATTTTTATTTTTTGGCACTCTACTGTAATGCTTTCCTCTGTATAATCTCAGGTATTTTAGTTATTTGACAACAACAACAAAATTATTTAATCTTTACCTGAGAGGTGCAAATTTCATTAGGAAGGAATGATTATAGGCAGAGTATGGGGATCAAGACCCCAGTTCATAATAGTGAATTTAACAAACTTGAACAGAGTAGGAGTAAAGAAGTACAGCTAAACTGAGCATGGTAGTACATGCCTTTAATCCCAGTAACTTGGGAGGCTAAGACAGGAGGATTGCAAGTTTCAGGCCAGCCTCAGTAACTTAGTGAGGCCCAAGTACCTTACCTGTCTCAAAAAAAAAAAAAAGAAAGAAAGAAAGAAAAAAAAAGAATCAAGGGAGGCTGCTCAGTGGTTAAGCACTCTGGTTCAATCCCCAGTATCAAACAAACACACATGCACACAAAAGAGCATAGTTAAATAAAAAAATCAACAAAGTAGCACACAACACTCTCTGAGAGCAGGTAGTTAGGTTCAGAATAATAAAGACAGTAACTTGATAGTAGCTCACACTACAAAAAACACAACATATTTTCCTGAGTTTTATAAGTGCTTCTCTTCTCTTAATGGGTCCTACTACTACCTAAAACCCAGGGACTGTTACAGATGGAAAAACCAAACTAACAAGTGGACAGACCCAGGTTTACCTAAACAGCTATAACCTCGGCCCTTTTCCTAGATGCTCACCTCTATGATAATCCCCAGTTATAGACACCAAATCAGAACAGAGACAGGAACTAGACATTTGTCTGAAGCAAGAGAAAAACAACTTTCCCTTGGTATCTTACATTTAGGACAAGTAACCAAATCTCTGCAAATTAAGCATTCATTTCTTAACTACCACCGATTTATAGATATCACTAAACTGTGAGTTACTTTTAATCTTTTTGCTAGCTTTGTTGAGATTTAAAATCTCTCTCAACCTGATATACCAATGTATATTTGTCTTAAAATTAAATTCAACTTATAAGAAATCACACTTTTAAAAATACTGCACTCTTTAATTCATAATAGTAAAATTTAACAAGTACCCCTTTAATCACAAAATAATTGCAGAACTCACAGAAGGGGGACAAGCAGCTATTTGATGATGCTGAAGAGAACTGCATAATCAGCACTTGCATTTGTTTATATAAACACTGAGCAGTTGAGTTTCATACCAGCTCCCAGGTTCCAGGGATAGTTAGCCAAAATCTACCACTGATCCTATTCATGTGGAGATGAAAAGATGTGGAATGACAGATTAAATGACCTTCAAATTCTGGCCATCATATACAGGGCTGTGCTCCTCAATCAGCATAATAAAGTCCTGTCAAGTTTATAACTCAGGCTAATATAGGTTCTTGTGAGACAGTAGTTTTCAGAAGAATCAATTTTTTTTTTAATTTTATTTTTTTATCTGGTTTTTGTTTCTCTGACATTCAGCTGTGTATGTGGTGCTGGGATTCAAACCTGGATACTCTACTGCTGAGCCATTGCTCCAGCCCAATACAGTAGTTTTCAAATATGAGCAATGGATGCCTCAACTGCTCACTTCCAAACTACCACACGCCCTCTTCCACCTTATGCCCTCACAATTCCAGGGATCTGAAGAACAAGCTTGGAAAAATCACTGAAGGGGAAAACAGCAAAGAGCAGCTAAGATAGATAGATAGATATATATACACAAACACATATACATATACATATATAAATATATATATATATATATATTTTTTTCCCCTTTTGTTTTAAAGAAAATATCTGGCTGATTACTATAGGGTAAGATACATGCTGGCGTTTGCGTCCAAATGTCTGTGTATCTCACTTCTCTGGTTACCCTACACACTTTCTCTCACTCTTTTAATTAGTCTAAGTAAGCTGTGATTAATGTGGCTTTCCCAGTTAGAATCCACAGACTCAGAGTAAGAAATATAGACTCTGGGAAAGAGCTGGTTATAAACTACCGGTGCATAGCACAAGTGCATATGCTATGGCAGTTGCTACTCTGGATTTGAAACTCTAAAAACTGAAGCATAAAACTTCCTTTAAGAAGTTTTTATCTATTATTAAAAACAATCTTTAAAAGTATGTGCTCTATGGGCTGGAGCGGTGGCTCAGTGGTTACGGCGCTTGCCTGGCATGCGCAAATACATGAGTTCAAACCCCAGTGCCACATAACCATGTACATAACAAAGTCTCAGAGCAACGAAAGCCATGTGAAAAACTAAATAAAATTGATTCTCTCTTTCTCAATCTCTCTCACTCTCCCTTGCTCTTAAAAAAAAAAAAAAAGTAGATACTCTAAATTGCTAATCAATGGTGATCTCTGGGTGTTCAGACTGTAAAGCATTTTTTCCCCTGGTATTGGGGATCAAACCCAGGGGCGCTTTACCATTGAGCTACATCCCCAGTTCTTTCTTTCTTTCTTTCTTTTTTTTAAAGAGAGAGGGACAGTGAGTGAGAGAGAGAGAATCAATTTTTAGTTTTTCATATGGCTTTCGTTGCTCAGATACTTCGCTGTGTATATGGTACTAGGGTTTGAACTCCCATCCTTGTGTATGACAGGCAAGCGCTGTAACTACCAAGCCACCACTTCAGCCCCTCAGTTTTATTTATGTACGTATTTATGTACGTATGTATGTATTTATTTATTTTCAGGACTGAGGACCGAACTCAGGGTCTTGTGCGTGCTAGGCAAGTGCTCTGCCACTGTGCTAAATCCCCAATCCCCCCCTCAGTTCTTTTTCTTTTTTCTTTTTTTTAAAGAGAGAAGGACAGTGAGAGAGAGAGAGAGAGAGAGAATCATTTTTTATTGAGTTTTTCACATGGCTTTCATTTGCTCTGACACTTAGCTGTGTACGTGGTGCTGGGGTTTAAACCTGTGTACTTGCACATGCTGGGCAAGCACCATAACCACCGAGCCACCACTCCAGCCCTTCTTTTTATTTTTTGAGACAGAGTATTGCCAAGTTGTTGCAGCTGGCCATGAACTTATGGTCCTCTTGCCCCAGCCTTCTAAGCAGCTGGGATTATAGGGGTGCACACTACCATGCCTGGCAAGATTTTTTATTTCCTTCTTCTTGATATATATATGTACATATATATATATATATATATTTAATTTTTCTACAACTTATATATTATCTTTCATTTCATCTAGCTTCATTACTATACTTATAACTTCTGCCAGAGTTTTAATTTCCCAGTATAAAAAACTTGCAGATGGTAGCCAAAGTGTTCTTCAAGGAGTCCCAAAATACGCCTGAAGATACTTTCCTGTTAATCCCATCCTTCCACTTGGAAGGCTTTTTTTTTCTGGATGTTGGTGAAGTAGATGAAAATGCACCAAATGCCACATGGCAAGCATCCTGGCAAAGGGGCACTCCGCTTTCTCATCAGTCAAGGGGTTTTGTTACAAAGCAGTCTTGTTACAAAGCAGTCTAGCAGAATCAGCATGGTTTGGAACATATGCCATCACAGACTGGTCTTAAGAGTCAACCTGGGAGTTCAGGTATGCAATCTCAGTCACAGGAACCTGGAGGCAAACTAGATGCTCATATGGGACCAAGTATCAAAAAATCCTCCACACTACCGCAGCTTTCCAGATAGGCAGAACAGAGCAGACCCCAATTACAGGGAGTTAGTATTTCAACATTACACTCACCTTTGTGGCCATGGTCTTCACCCCATGAATTTTCCACTCTCCATTTCACGAATACACCATCCTGATCATCCTGTAAAAAAGCAATTGATAATATAAAATCTGAAACTAGATTCCCCTTGCTGGGGACGGGGAGTGTCAAGTAATTTTAGCTCTTTTGCAACTACTTAGAATAAACAAACTGATCTACACAGCTATGATGTACATAATCAGGATGATTTTCTACTATTTATTACTAAAGGGATATTCCAATAGAATGGAGTTTGAAACTTTTGGGGTAAAAATGCAGTGAACACCATTTGAAGCCAAGAACTCTTGCTTTTAATCAATCAGAATTCGCTGAAAAGGTATTCCATTACACTTATTTTAGGAACAATTCTATAACCTATTCAGAGTTGTTTAAAAACAAAGCAAAATAAACATGTTCTCATCATAATGCCCAATTTCCTATTTAGGGAAACCAAGTAATGATACTCTCCAAGTGTGTTCTTTTACTGATTCAGTTACACAAATATTGAATTTAATACAACAGAGATTGAATTGCAAAGCAAAAATAAAAAAAAAAAATTTTTCCTAAACAAAACCCAGGTGGTTCTTCTGTTCTCTCTCTTCTATCCTTATTAATAGAATAAGCTCAATTTTCATCTTCTTAAAGAGACAGTGATACTCATCATGATAACCTTCATTTATGGCCTTTATTACAATGACACAGAGAGGGACAAAAGGAAGGCTCCATTTGGGAAATGACTTTTCTCTGTCATGCTTACCCAGGACATTTGCTAATGTCAGAAAAACTTCAATCTTCGTAGCATGAGAAGAGTGCTGACCCTTGTATTACCTCCCAATGATTTCACCCACTTGCCTATCATTGCATGATAAGTCTTATCTTCCTGGGATTTGATTCCTTTTGGCTTTGCTGACCTGAACACTCTACTCTTAGCGATTTTCTTAGAGTCCAGTAATTTTCAGTCTCAGATTCAGCCAACAGGGCTGCAGCAGTGGCTCAGTGGTTCTGGCACTTGTCCGGCATGTGCAAGGACTCAAGTTCAAACCCCAGCACCACGAACACAACAAAGTGTCAGACCAAATGAAAGCCACATGAAAAACTAAATAACATTGGTTCTCTCTTTCTCTCTCTGTCACTTTGTCCCTCTCTCTCTTTATAAAAGATTTAGCCAACAAAGAGAGTCACAAGTTTCAAACACTTTTATCTGGACAGCATTAAACTATACATTCTGAGGTTGGCATATTAAATGTCTGTTTTGGTTTTCTATTCCACCCGTGGTAGTCCATCTTCACTTTCCTTTTAAATATCACCATTAAAATCTACATCACCTAAAGACATTTATTTGTTATTGTAAGTCTGAAAATGTTTATTATTCTTTCCTTTGCCAATGAATTCTTACATGGTCTAGATCAAGTTGTTCTTTGGGTCATCACAAATAAAGAATGATAATACCTGAATCTCCTGCATGCGGGTTCTATGAAATTAGCAACAAGAAAGAATATTGGTATAGTGTGCACTTATCTTCTGTATTACTCCTTTTATTTTTTTGGTATCAGGAATAGAACCCAGGGGTGCTTAAATACTGAACCACACCCCTAATACTTTTTATTTTTTATTTTGAGACTTGCAATCCTCCTGCCTCAGCCTCCCAAGTTGCTGGGATTTCACACCTATGACACTAGACCTGGCTTCCGTATTATTATTAAAATGTAATTCAGGGGCTGGAGTGGTGGCTCGGCGGTTACGGCGCTTGCCTGGCATGCATGAGTATGAGAGTTCAAGTGCCAGCACCACGTATACAAGGAAGTGTCTGAGGAATGAAGGTCACATGAAAAACTAAATAAAACTTGAGTCTCTTTTTCTCTTTTACTGTTCCCTCTTTCTTTAAAATAAAGAAATGTAATTCAAACTAATTTCAGTGGTCAAAACTCTTAGTGGGGGTAAAGAAAAATTTCAGTATACAATTTTGGTTAACCTATAAATTCTACTTTATACTAATAGTATGTAAGTTATCCCTACTTCCTGATGAAATAAAGCATCCCAAAGAATGGAAATTTCAGAAATTTCAGAGAAAATGACATGGAGTATTAATTACTTTTATCTGAAAAAAATATAAATAACAGAGATGAAAAATGATAAAAAGTGGACCTTTTCTTGGAAATTACATCAGGTTTCTTTCCTTTTTAAAAAAACAGCCCCCTATATAGTTTATAATTTTAACTTTAAGGTTTTTTTTTTAAGTTTAGTTATAGATGCACTTAACAGCAGTTCCAAACTTACATATCAACAAATTATCCAGTAGTTTATTCATGAAAAGTCCCACCTACTGTTTGCTTCAAATGCCAAAAAGTGATCCTCATTTAAAATCCCTGTACGTGCATGGGGCACCTACAGTCCTAGCACTTGGGAGGCTAAGGCAGGATGATTACTTGAGCCCATTAGTTGAGTCCAACAAGTTTGAGACTAGCCTGGGCAACACTGTGAGGTATTATTTCAAAAAACAAAAACCAAACAGTTCTAATAAAATGGAGAAAAGCTAATAAAATAAAATAAGAGAACTTCTAGCCGAGTGCAGTGTAGCACATGTGTAATCCTAGCAATTTAGGAGGTTGAGGTAGGAGTACTGCAAGTTTGAGACTATCTTCCACAACTCAGGGAGGCGCTAAGCAACTTAGCAAGACCTTGTCTCAAAATAAAAAATAAAAGGGATGGGGATATACCTCAGTGGTGAAGTACCCCTGGGTTCAATATCCTGTATTTTATATTTTGTTTGTAATTCAAAGGTGAGAATTTTGTGAAATTGGGGTAATGATTTTTTTTTTTTCGTACTGAGGATTAAAACCTAAGGGTACTTAACCTCTGAGCCAAATCCCTAGGCTTTTTTATTTTTTATTTTGAGAAAGGATCTTGCTGAGTTGCTTACAGCCTTGGTAAACTGATGAGGCTGGTTTTGAACTCACAATGTTCTTGCCTCAGCCTCCTGAGTTGCTGGGATTACAGGCGTATGCCTGGAGGGTAATAAGACCTTTTTTTTAATTTTTAAAAGAGGGAGGGACAGTGAAAGAGAAGCAATTTTTATTTATTTTTAAAAGAGGGAGGGACAGTGAAAGAGAAGCAATTTTTATTTAGTTTTTCATGTGACTCTCCTTCCTCTGACACTTTGTTATGTACATGGTGCTGGGGTTTGAACTTGAGTACTTGAGCATGCAAGGCAAGTGCCATAACTGCTGAGCCACCCACTCCAGTCCCGTAATAAGATTTTTAAATCACCTTCTGCTCTTCTGAAACATTTTTTCCTGATCTACAAAGATAATACCAATTGTACTCCACATATTTTTCTGTTTCTTGGTATAAGAATCTCATTAACTAGAGCTGAGAAGAATGTAATGATGAAGAAAACAGCTCCCTGGCTTATTAAGATCTCAACTTTTGGATTTATTTAGAAAAACAATACGATAATCAGGAATTAGCACAGGACTGCCTAATTAGTTCAGGGTACTTTTAATACCATACTATTATAATATCATGTAAAACTTGAGAATACCTCAGAATTCTACTACTTAAAGCCTTAGCCCTATAATTTCTACAAATATGATTAAGCCTTCCTTAAAATTAGAGGAAGTTAAAGAGAAAAAAACTTCATCTCACTCACAATTTTGCCTACAGAGTATACCAAACAATAAGGACTCTAGGTAGGCTGGAGGAATGAAAGCAATTCTAAGTTTTTTTGTTTTTGTTTTTTTAAAGAGAGAGGGAGAAAATGAGAAAGAAGGAGAATCAATTTAATTTATTTTTCCATTTAGCCTTTGTTTCTCTGATACTTAGTTGTGCATGTGGTGCTGGGGTTTGAACCTGGGTCCTCATGCATGCCTGGCAAGCGCTCCAACCGCTGAGCCAACACTGCAGTCCCTGTTGTTTTTTAATCAATGCTACAGTCTGAAAATAGGGAGCTTATTTGTGAAAATTTGGTTGTTTCTTCCAAGACTGTGTCCTAGAAATAGTGATATTACTATTCAGAGTATTTCATAACAAGTTCAAACTACTTTATATCTAATTTCCTCAAGATCTGCATAAATCCAGTAATTTGCATGAAGTCCACAAATTACTGTTATTGACGTCTTACTGTAGGAGAAACTGAATGACAAATACAAGGAAGGATATCAAGATATGAATGTTCAGAGGATATTTTAATTCCTTATAAAATATTATTTTCTCCTAAGTTCCTCTGCCAAGCTCTCTTCACATCTTAACTCTTTCACAGTTACAGAAAAGCAGTTACTTCCTTACTTGCTGCTAACCTAGATTCTGATCCTTATGGAAAGTTCCTATTTTTATTACAACTGGGCATTATCACCATACCCCTAGTGACACAGGTACAATGTCTTAGTTCAAAGCTAACTTTCAACAGAAATCATATACACCACTAATGATGCTCTGCTGGATAAACAGCCTGCAGAAGAATGTGGATCCATCTGGGCAAACACTGCAGCGGGCATGCTGAGGGTCCTACCTTCTCTGAGACAGCAGTGAAGGTCATGGCATGGGTCATAAGTGACTCACCAAAAGCCAACCTCTCAGCTTTATTCATGTTCTTCAAGGAGACGCCAAACACTAACTCATGGTCATAGCTGTAAAAATAATAACAGTACTAAATAAAGGCAATATAATCATGGCTTCTGACTATAAGAAGAACACAGTAGAAATTAAGAGGCTCAACAGCTCCAAATAAATACAGGATCTAGTTGTAGCTCTTCACAGGAAATATGGCACATGCAAACTTTAGTCTTTCAATGGGATTCTGTTCTTTATTTGTCACAAGAGTATTCAGGAAAATATGAAACAATTAAAGATAACAATATCAGTTTGCATTGTCATTCTGACAAGAAAAGTTTTTTAAAAAATGAAAGAAACTTTTGAAGTAACTTTAAAAAGTGGTCTCTTTAGGGCATATAGAGTCATCCAGTTTGTGAATTCACTGAAATGACGGCTAATTGCAAATTTAAATAAATAATGCCAAAAATACCGGAGACTTTTCAAAATTAAAAGCAAGCTCAATAATTTTCTCTTTTAGCTGATTTCTTTTCTTTTGTTAACTATCAACATATGCATTCAACTTCCTACTAGTAACAATTACTTAAAGAAGTATAACTCTAAAATGATATATTTTAATAGCCAGGGAATCTTGTATGATTTAATTCGCAAATGAGCCTTTACTGTCATAAAGGACAGGAGGAATGCTTTAAGGTATGTACACAAATATAATCCTACTTGTCACGAAGAAAAAAATACAGCACCAAAGTAAGATATGCAGTTTAAGAAGGAACAAATAGCACACAAGAGCTTCGGAAAACCTTTCTTTACATTCCAAAGTGCACTGAGAATGTGCACTTTTTGTTTTTTTTTAATGTCTTTCTTATATGGGACAGCTTTTTGAGAAAGACTAATGGCTTCTGCTAAAATGTGATCTTGATTTCCTTGGACAGACCTTGTTAAGATGTGAAGTTTCTGCTGTAAGACCTCAAATCTGTAGGATACAAAGAGAGAGACCCACCCTTAGAGTAACCTTCATCTTTGGAAGAAGCTTAGCAGAGTCACTTTGTATCAAGAGTGCACGCCAACAACAACAACCTACAAATAAGTTTCTATTTTAAATTTCTTACACTCACACATTCATGTCACTGAGGCCCAGCTTGCCATTGAAATGTTTTCCAACATCACAGCCAAACCACACAGCCTAGGAAAAAAAGGAAAACAGAGAAAGTAAGTCAACCTAAACCCTCTTTTCCTATTACACCAAGGTAGTAAAAGAAGGTATTTTTAACCCCAATATGGAAGATACAAAAACAATACCAACCTCTCCATCTTTGATGGAAGCAGCAACCATCTTTTTCAAAAAGTCAATGGGTTGGTTGTTATACAGAGTTTTTCTCCCTCCAACCATGTTGCTTAAGTAGTCTACTGTGTATAGTTTGTTGTACTTGTGCTGGGGCCGTGGGTCATTCACAAAACATACCTTTGGAGATAAAGAACACACCGATTAGAGTACAAAACCAGGAATGTCAAGCAAGATACACCTCTCTTCTAGGCTCATGTGTGCATCAAGCACATCACCTCTATTTACAAGAATAAACACTATAGTCGCACTGTCAAACAGACACAAAAGAATGGCAAAATACATGTGAGAAAGGTCCTTGCATATTCTAATTAGTGTGAGGGACACATCTGGGAGCTGCATCTCCTTGTTTTTCCTACTGGCAATTACTGCCCCAAAACTTTTTTTTTTTTTTTCCCAGAAAGAGAGGGACAGTGAGAGTGGGAGAGTGAGAGAGAGAGAGAGAGAATCAATTTTATTTAGTTTTTCATGTGGCCTTTGTTGCTAGAACACTAGCAACACTTGGTTGTGTGCATGATGCTGGGGTTTGAACCTGCGTCCTCGCACATGCCAGGCAAGCATTGTAACCACTGAGCCACTGCTCCAGCCCCTAATTTTTAAAAAGTGCATGTTGAGGGGTGGAGCGGTGGCTCAGCAGTTACGGCATTTGACCAGCATGTGCGAGTACATGGGTTCAAGCCCCAGCACCCACGTACACAACTAAGTGTCAGAGCAACAAAAACCATGTGAAAAACTCAATAAAAGTTGATTCTCTCTGTCTCTCCCTCTCTCACTGTCCTTCTATCTAAAAAAAAAAAAAAAAAAAAGTGCATTGAGCTGGCATTAGTTGTTCATGCCTACAATCCCAGTGGCTTGGAAGGCTGAGGCAGGAGGATCACAAGTTCAAGGCCAGCCTCAGGAATTTACTGAGGCTCTAAGCAACTTAGTGGAACCCTGTCTCAAGATAAAAAATAAAAGGGGCTGGGGATGTGTCTGAAGGGAAAGCACCCCTGAATTCAGTCCCCAGTAACAAAACAAAATAAAACAAAACATCTGCATACATTGGTTAAGACAACACGGAGTGATGGTCCAGAGGTACAGCACTTGCCTGGCACGCATTAGGACTTGGATTCAAACCCCAGCAACCACATACATAACAAAGCATCAGAAAAACAAAGAAAAAAATTGATTCTCTTTATCTCTTAAAAAAAGAAAAGAAAACATGGAAAGCCCATCATAAGACGGGTTCAATACTGTTCTTGGAAGACCATCAAGAAGCCAATAAAGGAAGGAGGTTCTGGTAACCTTGCTAAGCAGACAGAGAAGACCCAAAGGGAACAGGAAAAGTGAAGACGGGACAATGCTCCCTTCAACAAGGAAGTTCCCATAGGGGCCTGTAGTGTAGAGCTGCTCTGAATCCATAACAAGAAACTTCTAATACACTTTCATTTTGTCCTTTGCACCTGAGAATGACTCCCCTCCCCCTGCAAATCAGGGAAGCATATATAAATTAAAGCAAAGAATGTGAGAATTAAACTGCTGGTCTGTAATCAAAAAAGTCTCTGAAGACAAATACTGGGGAAAGGTAACAACCTGGCATGATTGACTACTTCAGAGGAAGGAAAATAAAGTTTGTTTAGGTATCTAGTTTGATGACTAGGCACATTTACTCAAGAATCTTATAACCTTCTTTGTAGTTAACAGGAAATTGAAAGTATAAAGCCAGCAGCTGCCAGTGGCAGACTCCAACCTTATCTTCCATATTGAAGAGAGGTTTGACATGTTCTCTGTAAAACTCCAAAGGTGTTATGGGGCCAATCTTGTGATAATTTTTATCTTTGTCTCGATACTCCCAGGTGAATGTCTCTGGTGGATTACCCAAACAGATGCACACCACGCGGAATATCTGGAAGACAGAAGGAGAATGAATGAGCAAGGGCAAAGAGGAAGTGTTACTTTTTACCTTGTCATTTTTTTCAAGCCTGAAAAACATAAGAAGTGGCTAAATTCTAAACAGAAATTTCCCAGAAATCTAATATTGCTCCAAAATTTGGAAAGTTTATTGTTGGGATTTGATCCCAGTCAACTTATTGAGTTCCCAAATGAACACTCTAAACAATGAAATCTTGAAATGTTAATATTCAGAGCTTAGTACCATGTCCTGAAAATTAAACTTCCTTGGCTAAGAAATTGCCTACCATTGATACCCAAAGAAATCTGGGTAGATCTTCTACTGATTATTTTGTTTCTTTTTCTTTTTCTAAGAGAGAAAGAGACAATCAACTTTATTTTTCATCTGGTTTTCATTGCTCTGACACTTAGTTGTGTACGTGGTGCTGGGGTTTGAACCCGGGTCCTCATGCATGCCAGGCAAGCCCAATACGGCTGAGCCACAGCCCACTGATTATTTCTCAGGTGACAAATAATGACATAATTTATAAATGGATTTCCTTCCCTTTATGCACTGAGGCTTTCTTTTCATCATGATAAGTATCTCTATTCATAGAATAGTTATTAATTTTCCAGTTAGAGCTTGGATGATGATGTCTATTAAAAGTAACTTTTAGCAGTATGATGTCATTTGTTTAGGTTGGAAGACAATAATATTTTCTAATGTCACAACACCTTCAAGTTAATATCAATACAATCTAAGGATGTTTATATTTTCATTTCATAGAATGACAAAAATAAAACTGTAGAGCTATACCTTGAAGTCTGAACTTCAATGTTTCAAAAAAACTATGAATCTACCACTTATTATAATTTTCTGGGTTTCATATAACCTATCTTCTAAAAAAAATATAAACTTTTTTTTTGAGAGAGAAGGACAGTGAGAGAGAGAGACAGAGAGAATCAATTTTTATTTAGTTTTTCTTTTCATATGGCTTTTATTGCTCTGACACTTAGTTGTGTACGTGGGTGCTGGGGTTTGAACCCGTGTACTTGTGCATGCCGGGCATGCACCGTAACCGCCGAGCCACTGCTCCAGCCTGGATATAAACTACTACTTCTTCTTCTTCTTCTTCTTTTTTTTTTGGATATAAACTTCTTCAGAAAAAGAACACATCATGGATATTCTGTGTTCCCTATAGCATCTAGCACAGTGCTACATATATGACCTGGATATATCAGCAGGTCTGGTTCATTCACATAAATAAGTGTAGGGGCTGGAGCAGTGGCTCAGCAGTTATGGAACTTGCCTGGCATGTGCAAGAATATGGGTTTGAACCCCAGCACCATGCACACAATGAAGAGTCAGAGTAACAAAAGCCACATAAAAAACTAAAATTGATTCTTTCTCTCTGTCTCATACCGTCCCTCTTTTTCTTCAAGTCACTTCCCTGTTGAAAATCCAACAATACTTCCCCATTATCTCCTACGACAAATCCAAACTCCATGACCTAATTTTTTTCTTACTTTTTACTTCAACATATGTTCATTAGTTATGTAAGTGCATTAATCTTAAATGTACAGCTCAATTCGATTTTTTAAAACATAACATATATGCCCTACAGCCATCATTCAAATCAATATAGAACAGATAGGAAAGGGTTCTTTGGCTTCTTTGAAGTAAAATAATGTACAACTTCCCCATGGTAACCACCATTTTGGTTTCTATAACCATGGATCAGGGTTGCACCCCCAGCCTCCAGTAATGGAAATTGAGCCCAGGGGCATTCTACATCTCCAGATTAGCTTTGGACTGCCTCAGCCTCCCAAATAGCAGCTGGTATTACAGGCATGCATGACTATGCCCAGTTAACCGTGGATCAGTTTTGCATATTCTCAATTTCATATAAATGGAATCAGAGCATATGATCTTTGGTGTCTGGCTTCCTTTGCTTGGCTGACATATCTATGACATTCACTGATTTTGCTGTGGGTTTAAGCAATTTGTTTTTGTTTGGTACTGGGGACTAATCTCAGGGATGCCTTAACACTAAGTTACATCTCCAGTTCTTATTTTTTATTTTGAGAGAAGGTCTTGCTTAGTTGCTGAGGCTAACCTTAAACCTGGAGATCCTCCTGCCTCAACCTTCTGAGTTGCCAGGATTACAGGCATGCACCATCACACCCAGCTAGCAACTTGTTCTTTACTGCTATGATTATACTATGTTTACAGAAGCAGGTTAACTTAACAAAGAGGTTATGGTTGCCTTTCATTTTGTTTTGTTCTGTTTTCTAAGAACCTTTATTAGGATTTACTGTGTGTTTTATGAGCCTGAACAGCTGGTCCTTACATCATCTCTCTCTCTCTCTCTCTCTCTTTTTAAAAGACAGAGGGACAGTGAGTGAGAGAGAGAGAAAGAGAGAATCAATTTTATTTAGTTTTCCATGTAGCCTTTGTTCCTCCCATACTTCATTGTGTATGTGGTTCTGGGGTTTGATCCTGTGTACTCGCACATGCTAGGCAAGCACAGTAACCAACAGGCCACTGGCTCCAGCCACATGACCTCTCTTTTAATGTCGTATTCTCAGATTGGTTTCTAATACAGAAAAGAAGAGGCAGGCAGCACATACGCAACTGTGACTGAGTTACTATAGCCATGATTAATGAGCTTTGCCTGGGATTCACATGGACCAGAGAGTCATTTTGTATTTGCTTGGCACCAAGGCTACAAATGGCAACTTCAGAAATCTGTCATGAGAAGGACACCGCCACTGGTAAGTATGGTCAATGACAATGAAGGTGTATAGTTAGAATATATTAAAGTAAGAAGGTTTAATAGACTATTAATACTATATACTATTAATATTTCAATTATTAATTATTTTCACATATATATGTGTATATACACACATACATACATTCATGAAACCATTTTCATCAATTCTCAGTTATCTAAGGGCGGTGAATCAAGGTCTTGGCTGAAAGAAGGGAAAATATCTAAGGTCAGATCCAATGAAGATTACGACAACTAACTGAATATCTGCTTACTTTTTTGGGAGGCAGTGGGCATCAGGGATTGAACTCAGAGGTGCTTAACCACCAAGCCAAGTCCCCAGCCCACTTTTATTTTGAAACAGGGTCTTGCTAAATTACTTAGGGCCTTACTAAGTTGCTGAAGGTGTGGCTTTGAACCTGCGATTCTTCTACCTCAGCCTCCTAAACAGCTTACTTTTACACATACTTTAAAGATATATATGAATGTTTTACACTATAATTTGCATAGTGCACTTACTTTCTACTTGAGGTAAAAGTGTTAAGTTATTCTCTCCTCTCAAAAAATGCATTAGAGGGGCTGGGGAAGCAGATTATAAGTAGAGTGCTTGCCTAGCATGCACAGGCCCTGGGTTTGATCCCCAGCACCACTAAAAAAACAAAAAAAACCCAAAAACCAAAAAAACAACCATTGGAGGAAAATCCACATTTCATTTCTGCTATTTAACTGAATTCTATGGTGAATTCTTTAGCACACAACATTTATGTCCTATTGGATATGGTTTATAAATCTGAATTTTATCAAATACACATTAAAGGTGTATGTGAGGATACATACATTGTAGATTCTGGTAAAACTCTGTAACTTGAGACAAATGGCTTTGTTTATACTACGTTTACAACAACTATAAATTATCCAAAAATTCACACGTAAATTAGTTTGTAATAATTTGGAAAGATTATTTGGCTCTGAGTCAAATAATACTCTCTTTTTATTTCTGGGGATTAAACCTATAGCCTCACTTATGCTAGGCAAGCACTCCACCACTGAGCTGTATTCAGAGCACTCAAAAATATAGCTAGTTAGGGGTTGGAGCGGTAGCTTGGCGGGTATAGCACTTGCCTAGCATGCGCAAATACGTGAGTTCAAACCCCAGCACTACGTACACAAAGAAGTGTCCCTGGAATGAAAGCCATATGAAAAACTAAAGATTGCTTTTCTCTCCCTCTGTCTCACTGTCCGCTCTTTCTTAAAAAAAAAAAAAAATTATGTATATGTCTATACATATATATACACGTACACACACATACATATATATAGCTAGTTAACTGAACTCTAATTAAAAATCTCCCTAAGTATGATCTCTAAGGTTCCTGATATTACATTTTCTTGAAAAGAAATTCTGCTGCTCTGAAATAACATTGCTTAGTCACAACAGTACAAAACTGGCAGTGAGTTTTGGATATCCAAGTCTGCTCTCTGGTGGGCAACATGGGAGTGTCACCTGCTTCTTATAAAATGCACTTGGCATTCGAGACGAAATAAAAGATACGGAGAGCTGCAGTAATGACTCAGCGGTTGGAGCACTTGCCTGGCACATACGAGGACCAGGGTTCAAACCCCAGTACCATATACACAACTAAGTGTCAGAGAAACACAGCCCAGATGAAAAAGTAAATAAAACTGATTCTCTCCTTTGCTCTCTAAATAAAAAAAAGTAAAATAAATAAATAAAAAAAAAAGATTCTGGCTACTGAACACAAGTTGTTATAGAGAATAAAATAACAGCACAACCATATTCTCAGCATATTACATATTAAAATCCATAATTAGCTTATCAGGGAAAATAATTTGTGATTTTATTTTTTTAAAGAGAGAGAGACAGTGTGAGAGACAGAGAGAAAGACTCAATTTTATTTAGTTTTTCATGTAGTTTTCACTGCTTGGACACTCCGCTGTATACATGTTGCTGAGGTTTGAACTTGTGCCCCTGATTTGTGATTTTAATTGAAAGTATGCACTCTCCATGCCAGTACTTCTGATCTTTCTCTCCTTTATTATTTTAAATTTTTGGTACTGAGCATTGAACCCAGTGGAGGTGCTTCACTACTGAGTTATATCCCTGCCACTCCTTTTTTTAAAGATTGAAACAGGGTCTTGCTAAGTTCCTAAGTCTGGCCTTGATTGCAATCCTCCTGCCTCAGCCTCCAAAATGCTGGAATTACCTCAACTTATGTACCTAAACTCTTTCCTTTACTTTTCTCCATAACCCTTACGTTATGGCATACTATACTTCTTCTTCTTCTTCTTAAGAGAGAGAGAGAAAGAATCAATTTCACTCATTCCTTCATCTGTTTTTTTGACACCAGTCATGCATGTAAGTGCTGGGTATGAACCTGGGTCCTTGTGCATACCAGCACATGCCAGACAAGTGCTCTACTGCTGAGCCACCACTCCAGTTCCCATGTATTTCTTAAATGTTTTTTTAAGGGGCTGGAGTGGTGGCTCGGTGGTTGGGGCACTTGTCTGGAATGCTTGGGGACCCAAGTTCAAACCCCAGTACCACATACACAGCTAAGTGTTGGAGCAATGAGGGCCATGTGAAAAACTAAATAAAGCTGTTTCTCTCTTTCTCTCTCTCTCTCACTGTCCCTCTCTCTTAAAAAAAAGTTTTTAAAATTGGTTTAAAAAAGAAAACAGAAGTCAATGCTTGCAATTATTCCTTATAAATTATAAAAGAAAGTTCTAATTTTTTTGACCCTCCAAGACCCTTTCCTTGCACTCTTAACTGGGGGTAGGGTCAAGAAAAGCCATGCTGAGATACATGGCATTTACATCTGCCTCTTAGAGCCATATGGCTTCTGATTAAGATTTTCTATCTTTGCTAATTAAATTGGGAATTTAAACCAATCTTATTATGTGACTAAGTGTAATCCCTTTCTATTTACCTACAACCAATCAGAAAAGTTGCCTGTGGTGTACGAAACATCCAATTTCTATTTCTATCTCTAAATACGTATTGTAGAAGGCAGAATATAAATAAGAAACAAGGTTCTTACCTCTTAAGTCTAATTTTATAAAGGAGCCTTACTGAAATTGGTCTTTAAAAATATTCTCCCCCAGCAAAGATATTTATCTTATATGATTTGCTCAAGTCTAAGATAGTAAACAATAGACTCAAAATAAGGAAAGGGTGGGAAGGACACGGAAAGCAGGAGACATGGGGAAAGAATATACAAATCCCAATTTAAAGACAAATGAATGGAACAAGTCAATTCCCATACCCATGGCTAAATCTGGAATGCAACAAGTGAGAGGAGGAAGGATGTAACAGGTGAAAAGTATTCATGAATACTTAGAAGGATGAGAGCCTTAAAGAGTTTTTTGTTTTGTTTTTTAAGGCTAGCTACAGGCAGACATGGAATGGGGGAAAGATGAAAAGGCAGTTCACACTACCTTACACTTCCTGTAAAGGAGAAAAACTAAAAGATCTTAGTGGGGGCTAGAGTGGTGGCTCAGCAGTTGGGGTGCTTGCCTGGCACGTGTGAGGATCCAGGTTTGAACCACAGCACCACATACACAACTAAGTGTCAGAGGAAAAAAGGCCAGATGAAAAAATAAAGATTCTTTCTCTCCCTCTCCCTCTCTCTTGTTAAAAAAATAAATAAATAAAAGATTTCAGTGGCGAGAACCACTAGAGATGGCAGAATCTTAGAATCTTCATTTTTACTGGCAATACTGGGGTATTGAGAGTGTGTGCAACAAAGTCTAAAGCACTATAAAAATAGTATGTTTTTCTATTATAAAATGCAAAGCTACAAAGCTCTTAAGAAATCATTTACTCGAACATTTTTCTAACTGATGGAGAAACTAGGCTCAAAAGTAAAAATGACCTATTGATCACAGAAAGACCACAAAGACAAAAGTGGTCACAAAAATGAGAATTTTGAAGGCAATTCAGTGCTATGGGTAAATGAAACAGCTATAGAAGAGTGAGTGACCTTGGCAGCTGATATGCAGTGAAAAGAGTGGAGAAGGCATGGTGGTTCTCTACTGCTTTCTGGTGGAGAATGAAAGAAGGGCAAGGATCTGTTTAAAAGCAGAATGAAACAAAAAGCACCAGAGCCCATAAAAGCAGACAGAGAAGTAGATAATTTCTGGAGGCATTAAACATATTTTCAGACAGAAAATAACATATGGTGCCCTTCTGTAATGAAAAAAGGAATAAGCTCATGTGGACAACTAACAGTTCAGTCAGGATTCTGAGATTGCTTCTAGGATGGTATCTGAATCAAAGAAACAAACAGAAATGCACAGTATCCTGCCCCCACTCCTGACCTATTCTATCAATCTACATTTTAACAAGAACCCCGGGGATTCACATGCACCTTAAAGTGTGAAAGCACCACTTTTGATTACATCTGTTCTTTCCCTCCTCCAAAACCTTTCTTCTTAAGTACTATTTCTCTCATTCTTATTTGTTATTCTTTCCACACACTGGTTGCCTACTTTCCTAACTATCTAACAGCATTCCCTCACATCTTCAAGACCCTCCCATACCACATCACCCAGATTCTCCACCATCTGTGTCCTCCACATTCAATTCATCAGCGATGCTGACAGCTTCAATTCTAAAAAACCTGGAAATTTATTCACTTCTCTCCATCTCACTCTCAACAGCCTTGTCCAAACTACTATCATCTGTCATCTATGGGCCTAGAATTAACTTCTCATATGGTCTCTGCACTTCCTCACCTGCTGTTATACTCTCTATTCTCAAAACACCCAAAGTAAAGGTCCTTGAAACAAAAATTAAACCATGTCACTACTTAGCTTAAAACCCCACAATGGTTACTTCCCTTAGAAACAAAGCAGACTCTTTACCACAGCCTATAGGTCCTATATCATAAAAGCTACTTTCCATCTCCTCTACAAGCGCTGTTCTAATCACTCCCAATCTCGCTTTCTAAGCTTAAGGATACTGCCTTTTTTTCTCTTTCTCAAAATAACCTCTTTCTCTTATCTCAGGCCATTTGCACTTGCTGTCCCCTGCCTGGTTTGCTCTTGTTACTCATGTGTCAGCTCAGATTTGACCTCAGAAAAGCCTATCCTAACCATCCTATTTTATGTTCTTTTCAGTAATATCACTAACAGTTTTTTTCTCTTCATTTTTTATTGGTGCATTATAATTGTATTGATAAGATTTGTTGTTACGTATTTGTATATGTACACAATGACAATTCAGATAACTGTCTTATTAATTACTTCTGTGGACTGGGTGTGTAGCTCACTGATAGACTGCCATGTCCAAGGCCTTGAGTTTGATCCTCAGCACCACCAAAAAAATGAAAAGAATTAAAAAAAAAAAAAGACAAAAAAATAAAGGCTATAGTCAGTTCACAGAAATTATGCTTAGTCTCACTCAAAATAAGAAAATGTAAAATGAAAGTACAGTGAGATAGCATTATTTATTAGACTAGCAAAATGCTACTATTTGATAAATACACTGCCTTGATAAAACTAAATGAAAATAGGTTGCAAATGACATCAATGATGAGAGTATGAACTAGTAATCCCTGGGATAATTAGGAATTATTTATAAAAATTACAAATGCATACTCTTTCTGACTTTTCGAAATCTTGCCTCTAGAAATGTAACCCACAGATGTATTTGCACTTATGTAAAATTATTTATATACAACATTATTTATTACAATATTTTTCATAGGAAAATTTAGAAAACAATGTCTATTAACAGGGGCCTGGTTTAATTAATTATAGTACATCAAGACAATAAAATACTATAGAATTTTTTTTTAAATATGGAAACTTTTTCTTTTTTTAAGAAAGAGGGACAGTGAGAGTGAGAGAGAAAGACAAAGAGAGAAACAATTTTATTTAGTTTTTCGTGTGGCTTTTGTTGCTCCGAGACCTCATTGTATACGTGGTGCTGGGGGTTTGAACTTATGTACTCGCACATGCCGGGCAAGCGCTGTAATTGCTGAGCCACCGCTCCAGCCCCCTCTCTCTTAAAAAAAAATTAATAATCCTAAAGGGATCTGGTGATTAACAGTGAACACACTGAGAAAACATTGCAGTAGAGGTGACTATACATTTCTAAAATGGATCTGCCTTGTCTATCATCTCCAGAGACAATCTGCCCTTCTCTCAGAAAGAATGCCTTAGCCTGTAGCATAAACATTCCGTTCAAAGAAATCTGAGCTTCATGATTGTTCATTTAAGTCGTCATTTTGACTTGCCCACAAGGCTAAGTAAGTCATAGGTACTAATTTGTGGCTTTAAATGAAGCTAGACTCTTCATTACTGAAGAGTCAGGCTCAATAAAGAAGAGTCATTTGGGGAATTGTAAAAATTTAAAAACCTACCACACAGAATTCTGTAGTGAACAGTTTAGGTAGAATCATTAAGTAAGCAAACCTACAAAATATTAATACTCAGGACTTGGTAGTGTTTTCCTTCAAGGTAGGAATAGGAGAGGAGAGAAAAAAAAAAACAGAATATATGTGCTATAATTCTCTTCTAATAATCCTATGGTTAGGACATGAATCTTTTTTTTTCTTTTGGTACCAAGGATTGAAATCAAGCGTACTTAACCACTGAACCACATCCCCAGCCTGTCTTTATTTTTTATTTTGAGACAAGGTCTTGCTAAGTTACTCAGGCTGGTTTTGAACTTGTGATCCTCCCGCCTCAGCTTCTTGAATCACCAGGATCACAGGCGTGTGCCACTGCATCTGGCAGGACATGAATCTTACATATCATTATTCCAAGGATCGATCGATCTATCTCTCTTTCTTCTATTTAAAGAGAGAGGGACAGTGAGAGAGAGAGAGACAGAGAAAGGGAGAAACAACTTTATTTACTTTTTCACATGGCCTTAGTTGCTCTAACACTTAGTTATGTACGTGGTGCTGCGGTTTGAACCCAGGTCCTCGCGCTTGCCAGGCAAGCGCGCTGAAATCGCTGAGCCACCACTCCAGCCCCTATTTCATTTTTTTTAAAGAAAGAAAGAGAGTGAAAGTAAGAGCTGGGTGGGGGGGAGACAATTAATTTTATTTAGTTTCTCATCTGGTTTTCATTGTTCCAACACTTAGTTGTATGTGGTGCTAGGGTTCAAACCTGGGTCCTCACACATGCCAGGCACGCGCAAGTTTGCTGAGCCACTGCTCTAGTCCCTAGTTCAAGGATTATTAAAGCAAACATCCTAGGCCAATAAAATGCTTATAATCTATAAGAAATATTATCTGGGATATTTTTTCTAAATGCAGAACTTTCATCCCTGCCATACCCCACCATTTTAATCATAAACAAGGGCAGACTATGTAGCAGAAATGCTCTTTGCAGGAGATGCTATTCTAAGCAGTGAAGAGAAGAGAACTAACATTTATTGAATTCCTGCTATGTGCTAGGTACTGTGCCTGGCATACTTGTATGTAATTACTTATTTGACTTCCATAAAATCCAATGAGGAAAATATCTTAACTCTCAAACTAAATCAGGTTAAGTGAGCTACCCAAAGCTGTTAAGTAATAGAGTCAGTATTAAAATCCATGTACATCTAACTTGAAAGCCTGTTTTTTCCTACTACACTAAGACATCTTCCTTCAATAGGAACATTTAAGAAGAAAGGCGGGGGTGGGGTGGGGTGGAAAGGTGGCTCAACAGCAGAGTGCTTGCTTGGCGTGCGTCAGGACTTGTGGTTTGAACCCCAGCACCGTATATACAACTGTGTGTCAGAAAAACAAAAACCAGATGGACAAATAAAGAAAACTGACTCTCGGGCTCTGTCCCCTTCCCCCACTCTGGGGGAAGTCTGCTATTTTCCCTGTGCTTTACTTTCTATAATAAAACTTGTATACTATGCTTGGAAAAAAAAAAAAGAAAAGAAAACCGACTCTCTCTTACTCTCTTTAAGGAAGAAGAGAGGAGGAAAGTGAATATGAGATACTTTAAATCAGCTTTTGGTAAATGAAACCTCTGTAATCATCCACTTGATGGATATATAAGAGTTGTTAAGTCAAGCACTGGGCTAAATGTTACATATGAACAAACAGATTTGAAAGCTTAAGGAACTTTTCCCGAGACATGGCTTTTAGGTGAAGAGAAGACTAGAACTCACACAGTCTGACTCCAGAGACCATGCTTTCAACTACTCTTTAAAGAAAATTTAAAGGAAAACATGAAGAATTATTGTTTTCCATTAAAGTGAAAAAAATTAAGACATTGTAACTTCACATTATTAAAAAGGAAACCATTATTAATGGACCCACTGGCTGAAAAAGGTTCTTTTCTCAAAGCAATTTCACAGTTTTATGCATATTCATTCTGGATATGGACAATATTAAGTAATAAAATTTCTATACTACATTGATAATAAATACTACGACCACCATATTTGTTTGGTGTTTTTTAAGTTTCCAAAACGTTTTCACATACATTACTCTAACTGATATAACTACCAATAGTTCCTCATCTTCATTCCTTCAGAATAAAACCAAAAGTTCTGGCATCTACCCAAGATTACCTACATCTCATGCCACTGTATATACAATTCTCTTTATCTGAGATGATCTTCCCTATTATTCACCTAGTAAATTCCCACTGTTCTTTCAAATATCATCCTATGTCCTCCTTCATGACTACCAAATCCTTGTGCACACATTTAGCATAGAATTTATTTATGTAGTTATAGTATAAGATTTATTATTATTATTCATATGCTCCCCCAAGAGACTGAACTCCTTGAGAGCAGAAACTGATTTTCTTACCTTTATTTCCTCAATGCCAAACTCACAGAAGATATTCAATATTTACAAAATGAAGAATGAAAAGCATACAAAAATGAAATCAAGTTTATCAGATTTTTTTCAGTGTAAAATAGTTTCCATTCAATTAAATATTCACTGTAATGACTACACTTCCTAATTAGTCAACAGATGGGGATGTTCTTAGTTCTTTAGAAGGGTCACAAAAATTTAAATAATTATTATTACCTCCTCCATCATGACGTCCTGCATTGCTGAGATTTCTCCCTTGGTTGCTCCACTGTGTACCAGGTTCCGTAGTCGAATACAGAATTCTCTCATCTATGACAGAAATTTATTCAGCACTCCAATAGTTATATAAACTGTACATAAACCTAATGTAAGACCATCCTAGTTCTATTTTGAAGTATAACTCAGTCAAGACCCAGGGCGAAGTTTATAGAAACAAAAGTCTTTCTCCAATCAGTCTACTTAAACACACAGCAAAAAACACTTTGCATAAGACACAGATTATTCCCAAAGACTGTTAGGTGGAAATGACAGTACCCTCTGTATGCACTTGGGAAAAACATGATTCCATAATGCCTTTCATTCTCAGAAAAAGCAGGAGAAAACTGATTATGACACCAAGTCACTCTTATGGATTTTTATTTTGGAATTTTATTAGTTTTCCTAATCACTTTCTCTCAAATCACTATGATGGTTGTATCAACCCCCAATACTGTTTTCATTTTTGTTGCAATTTTGAGAGATGTCCAAAATAAAGATGAGTTTGAAATTTAACAACATGCCAAGGAGGCTCTTGCTCCTACTCAAAATGAAATCCAAAGCTATGCTACTAATCATTTAGCCTTTGGCTAATAATACCCAGAGTTCTCTGGGTGGAAAATAACTTACTTCTAATATTGGGGGAACATGCCTGTATTTATTTTAAAAAGTAATCTTTTTCCCATGGATGACAGATCCAATTTTAGCCTTAGAGACAAGAACAGCAGATTCTCCTAATTCCCAATTCTCAAAAAAAAAGTCTGGCAGGCAGAAAAGCATCCTTATAGGATTTATAACCCTCCTTAGGAAAATGGGTTATGTGAGGATGAGAAAAACGATCATTAAGATAACTGAAGCAATAAAAAAGCAGTTCAAGCTAGGTGTGGTGGCACACATTTGTAATCTCAGCTTCTCAGAGATGGAGGGAAAAGGATGACAAGTTTGAGGCAAGCCTGGGCAATTTAGCAAGACCATGAATCAAAATAAAATAATAAAAGGGATGGGGATATAGCTCAGTGGTAGACCATTTGCCTGGCATGTGTCAGGCCCTGGGTTCAATCCCCAGTACTAAAATTAAAAAAAAAAAAACGTTCTGTGACTACATCGCATCTTCAGAGGGTGGATACACCACGTTGATGTGGTCTAGGGAACTCAGCATGCTCTTTAAGAAAGGCTTGCAAATGGTCCTCTTTGGTTTTACTAGTACATAAAGTTGTCCCAGCCCCTCTTTATGAGAACCAAGCAAGAGGCGCAGCAACCAGTGTGCTTGTGGCACATATTAATTGAGCATGACTTCTTTCCCTGAACATCCATAATATTAAAATCAACATAAAAGATTTTTAATTTTTTGTTTTTTTAAAAAACACCCTAATCTCAATTATTTTTAAAGGTAATATGTAGCATCACTGCTTTTTTTTTTTAAGAAAGAGAGACAAAAGGGCTTGCCTGGCACGCGCGAGGACCTGAGTTCAAACTCCAGCTCCACATACACAACTAAATGTCAGAGAAACGAAGGCCAGATGGAAAAATAAAAATAAAATTAATTCTCTCTTTCTCTCTCACTGTCCCTCCCCTTTTTTTTCTTTTTTAAAGAGAGAGGGACGGTGAGAGAAAGAGAGAGATAAAGAATCAATTTTTATTTAGTTTTTCATGTGGGCTTCGTTGTTCTGACATTTCATTGTGTATGTGGTGCTGGGGTTCAAACCCAGGTCCTTGTGCATATCAGGCAAGTGCTGCAATCTCTGAGCCACTGCTCTAGCCCTGTCCCTCTCTCTTAAAAGAAAAAAAAAAAAAAAAGAGAGAGAGAGAGAAAATGATCTTATTTAGTTTTTCATCTGGTTTTTGTTGTGCTGACACTTAGCTGTGTATGTAGTGCTGGGGTTTGAACCTAGGTTCCTGCACATGCCAGGCAAGCACTCCAACTTGCTGAGCCACCATTCCAGCCCCAGCACCACTGCTTTTGATGGACACTGATATGAGGAGCTATCTTATACACAAACTATATACCCTGAAATACCTTGAGACAGGTTCTCACCTTAGTTGCCCAGGCTGGCCTTGAATTTACAATCCTTCTGCCTCAGCCTCCCAAGGTGCTAAGATTACAGGTGTGCACCATCATGCCCAGATGTTTTTTTTTTTTTTTTTTTGGGTGGTATGTGGATTGAACCCAGGCTAGGCAAGTGTTCCTCCACTGACCTACAACCCTAGGCTTTTTAATTTCTTATTTCTCGGTAGGGTCTTGCTAAATTGAACAGTCTGGCCTAAACGTGCCATTGTCTGCCTCAGCCTCCCAAGTAGCTCGGATTACAGGTGTGTTATTATGCCTGGCATCAGGCAGAAGTTTTAAAGTAAGGACACTAGACTCAATCCTCCCCTGCTCCCATGTCATACCTTGTGATTCAGAATATCATTCATCCGTCTGCTTGCTTCTGTCGTATGAGATTCAGGGAAGCATTTCTTAGGGACAACACCATATTTTTCTAAAAGAAAATAAATTTTAGTGTTCAATAAGGTAAAAGTATACTTCGGTATTAGACACACTGGCAAAACTATCTATTGCTTTTTTTTTTTTTTCTTTTTAAAGAGAGAACAGTGAGAGTGAGGAAGAAAGAGAATCAATTTTTATTGAGTTTTTCACATTAGTTGTGTTGCTCTGACACTTAGTTGTGTATGTGGGTGCTGGGGTTTGAACCCGTGTACCTGCGCATGTCAGGCAAGCACAGTAACCACTGAGCCACGGCTCTAGCCCCCTATCTATTGCATTTTAAAATAGGCTGTATTTTGAAGTTTTAATCCAGAAAATCTTATCTTTCATATTATTAAACAGATTTATAACGTGTATATTCATCTATTTATCTTAAAATTAATTCTATTCTTTTTACCTATCACATGAAGTGCTTAGCTCAAAGAGATTTCTTCAAAATATAATGTTCTGAATAAGAATGTTTTCAAACAATTGCAGTTTTAGTGTATTTTTTTCAAAGATAAGCTTTTTAATGGAAAGTTATCATCATCTTTTTTTTTTTTTGAGAGAGAGAGAAAGAGAAAGAGTAAATTTTTCATCTGGTTTTTGTTTTCTTCCACTTGGTAGGTGGCTACTGGTGATTATGTGGTACTGGTGATTTAATGCGAATACTCGCACATTCCAGGCACACACTCTACTACTGAGCCACTATTCCAGCCTGAAAGGTTAGTTCTATTTAATAATATTGCATTTTTCTTCCCAATCCACCATTCCCATCTCCTTATCACTCATTTAAGAAAGGCACTTTATAGATGAGAATGTGAAATAAAGGTTCTTAAAGCTAACTTTTCTTGGAGAGCAATTCTTCTCTATATGTAACTACCCAAAAAACAGTATATTCCTATAGTCTTGCTTAATCATGCTGAGTTTTAGTTCCATTGCAGAAAGGCTCTTACCAACAATATTGACGAGCATATCCCATTGCCCACCATCATTTGTAGGATTCATAAGCAAATACTGCACCAGCCTCCCATCCTCAGGCTCTTTTTTCTGGGCTGTGTCCACAAAAGCATTCAAGAAGAAATAACAGCGTTCAACCTAGAGAAACGGAAGTTATATAAAATTAAAGGAAAGAGAAACAATAACTTTATTGGCATTATCAACAGAATGGGAATCATGGAACTACCACAGATCCAACATTATAGGTATTTAAAAACTAAAGTTGGGCCAGAGAGGGAAAGAAAGGTGGGGGGATGTCTCACGAAAATCAAAGGGCGATCAGTAGAGTAGGGGACAGGGATGAGAAGAGGAAGGAAAGGGAAAATACCTGGGAATGATATTTGCCAAGTTCTATTGCTACATTGTATGTATGTACCGATTTACAACAAATCCCATCATTATGTACAACTATAATGCACCAATAAAAAATGAGGATAAAAACCTAAAGTTGGTAATTAAATATCAGCATCAGGCTTCATAAGAATACATGAAGTTCTGCCAGGTATGATGGCACACATCTGTAATCCTAGCAGCTAGGGAGGCTGAGGCAAGAGGATGGCAAGTTCAAAGCTAGCGTCAGCTACTTAGTGAGACCCTGTCTCAAAATAAAAAGGGCTAGGAATGTGGCTCAGTGGTTAAGAATCTCTGAGTTCAATCCCTGGTACAAAAAAATATATGAAATCCCTTCTTATACTTGTGTAATTATGCCAACATACTGTTTCCAATATAGAAACAAAACTTGAAATTTTAGAGTCTTCAAAAAACATCTGATGAATACATATAATACATATTTTAAGATTTCCAAACGGAATAATGTAACTGCTTTTCAGTATTAGAGAAGGGGAATGAGGTCCTAAAAAGACCAAATAACCTAAATAAAGATGCCAAAAAGGGAAATGATTGAAAACACAATTTTAAATCTTAAATAAAGAAATAGCAAGCAGTAAGATGAGTCAGTAGACTTATGTTTTCATTGCAAAAAGCAGCCACCTACCAACCAAAAGCAGTTCTGGTAGAGTTCTTGCCTAGCATGTGTGAGGTCCTGGATTTGACATCCAGTACCAAACACACACACATGTGCATACACACAGAGTTCTCTCTTTGATGAAAGTCAACTTTTGCTACTTTGGAAATTAGAATAAATGGTGTTTAATCTATAATAAAAGGGTAGACTATAACTAGAAAAGGAAGAAATGCAGAGGCAGTCCCTATGTAGATTGAAAATGAAACAAAAAGAATCTTCCAAGATTAGTCCCATACCTTGTCCCAGAAAAATAGGTAAGATTGACTAAACTCAAATTCTTCAATATTAAATTTTTTCATGAATGGAAGTCTCATAACATTCAGACAAGAAAAGATCCAGCATCGCCCTGAAACAAGAAAGCAGAACTAGAAATTATGATGAGTATTCACATTACATTGTTTCTAACATATTTCCCAACACTGCACCCATGACAAGATTTGGACAATTAAGACTAAATCAGAAAGAACAGAAACATTAAAAATAAAAGACAAATAGTAATTACTGTATGTAACACATATATCCAAAGGTTTAATATCTTTAGTACTTGAAAAAAAATCTATTATAAATAACCTAAAAGAAATACCAGAGCCAGGCAAGGGGCACATGCCTGTGATCCCAGTGACTTGGCAGGCTGAGGCAGGAGAACAGCCTTAGCAACGTACTGAAGCTTTTAACAGCTTATCAAGTCCCTGTCTCAAAATAAGAAAATAAAAAGGGATGGGGATTTAGCTTGGTGGTAAAGTGCCCCTGTTTTCAATACCCAGTACCCAAAACAAACAAATACCCCCACTACCACCAATTAACATACACATACACACACCACTACAAAAACATAAGCAGAGCTTATGAACAGATCATTCAAGAGCCAAAAAAGATACAAATGGCAAAGACACCTGTTAAGTTGGGAAACATTCTTTTTAAAAAATTGACAATGCCCAATACTGGCAAGGACATGGGGAAATAAACATTGACATCATTCCAGATGGTAAGCTAAACAGGTTCAAATTACCTAAGAGCAGTTTGGCAATACCTAGCAAAAGCTTTTAAAATCTCTGTTCTTTAATCTGGGATATATAGTATAGGCTTAAATAAAAGGTGAACTTAATATAAGTCAATCCTAATAATATTTAATAATAATTAATAATATTAATATCCTAATATTCTCCTAATAATGAGCCAAAAAAGAAAAAATGTATTTGGCTAATGACACCATATAATCATCTAAAAACAGATGATACTTGGGAGGCAAAAAAATCACTAGGGCCCAGGAATTTGAGGCCAGCCTGGTTAACACAGGGAGACCACATCCCAAAAATAAAAATTAAAAAATTATAACCTAGATGAAATAATAAATTGTCTACCTATTAAAGTTACATTAACATAATAAACTCATTTAGAAGCATTTTCCCCACTTCCCCCCCCCTTTTTTTTTTTTTTTAAAGAGAGAGGGATAGTGAAGAGACAGAGAAAGAGAAACAACTTTATTTAGTTTTTCACATGGCCTTAGTTGCTCCAACACTTAGTTGTGTATGTGGTGCTGGGGTTTGAACCTGGGTCCTCCTGCTTGCCAGGCAAGTGTCGAAACCGCTGAGCCACCGCTCCAGCCCCCACTTTTCCATTTTATTTTCACATTTTTTACATGCCTTTGCCATCATTAGATCCAGTACCAATCAGAAAACATCATCTTTCTTCTATTTAGTATGTTTCAATTGCAGCAATATTCTGAATCTACTCATGATGTTATCCTAAAAATGTTATGCCTAGCATCAACTATGTAATCATACTCTTCATTTATCTTATAAACAATTGATCAGAAATCTCACAATGTTACCACTTCCTATGCTGATTTAAGTAATCTTTTAAAGACTATTTAAAGTGAAATCCAACTTTTCATGTGCTAGGAACATACTATGTCCAAATATTTTTTCTCTTTAAAAAAAAAAAAAATAAACCTGTTGGGTTGGAGCAGTGGCTAAGCAGTGCTTGCCTGGCATGCATGAAGACCTAAGGTTCAAACTCCAACACCATATACACAGCTAAGTGTTGGAGAAACAAAGGCCAGATGAAAAAATAAAGTTGATTCTCCCTCTATTTAAAAAAAAATTTTTTTTTAAGAGAAAGAGAGGGACAGTGAGAAAGAATCAACTTCCATTTTCATTTTTCATCCAGTTTTCATTGCCCCGACACTTCGTTGTTTATATGGTGCTAGGGTTCAAACCTGGGGCCAAGTGAATGCCAAGCAAGCATTCCAACTGCTGAGCCACTCCAGCCCTCCCACTCTCTTTAAAAAAAAAAATGAGGGGTGGGGATGGAGCAGTTGGAGCGCTTGCCTGGCATGCCAAGGACCAAGGTTCAAACTCCAGCATCACATACACAGCTAAGTGTCAGAGAAACAAAGGCCAGATGAAAAAACAAATAAAACTGATTCTGTCCCCACCTGCCAACCCCTGCCCATACTCTATCCTCTTTTCCCTTAAACAAAACAAAACAAAACAAAACAAAAAAACAACAAAAACCCAGGGGTGGTGTAATCCCAGTGACTCAGGAGGCCAAGGCAGGAGGATAACAAGTTCAAGGCAAGAACTTGTCTTAAATAAAAAGGAGGGCTGGAGTGGTGGCTCAGTGGTTATGTCACTTGCCTGGCGTGCACAAGGACATGGGTTTGGGCCCCAGCACCAAGTACACAGTGAAGTGTCAGAGCAACGAAAACCACATGAAAAAACTAAGTGAAACTAATTTTCTCTCTTTTTTAAAAAAGGTCCGGAGATGTAGCTCAGTGGTAGAACACCCCTGGGTTCAATCCACACTACCCCCCAAAACACAAAAAAATCCCAAAACACTGATTCAGTCAAACGATCTCTTTAAGCATCCCAAACTGGCATGCAATGAGATAATGTCTTCACCAAATTGTCCTCTACTTCAAAATAAATTAATAGTGTGCCCATTCTATTATTATTATTATCTTTTTATTTTGGGACAGGGTGGGCTGGCTTAGAATTTACAATCCTCCTGGCTTTAGCCTCCTGAATTGCTGGGATTACAGTGTGTGCTACCACACCCAGCTAACCCTATCTTTTCTTCTTCTTTTTTTTTCTTTTTTGTATAAAGGATTGAACCCAGGTGTGTTTAACCACTGAGCCACATCCCCAGCCCTTTTTATATTTTATTAATTAATTAATTTAGAGAGGAACAGTGAGAAAAAGAATCAATTTTTTATATAGTTTTACATGTGGCTTTCATTGCTCCGTAACTTTGTTGTATACATGGTGCTGGAGTACAAACCCATGTCCTTGTGCATATCAGTCAAGCACTGTAACTGCTGAGCCAGTTCCAGCCCCTTTATATTTTATTTTGAGAGAGGGTCTCGCTAAATTGCTTAGGGCTTCATTAAGTTGTTGAGGCTGGCTTTGAACTTGTGATCCTCCTGTCTCAGGCTCTGAATTGCTGGGATTACAGACATGTGCCACCGTACCCAGCTTAACTCTCTTTTCTACAGAAAAATTCAGAGAGGAAAATGTTGACACGTATTTGGTTATAACTTTTTTTAAAAATATGAAACCATATTCACAATATATGGGTAAGTGAGAAAGGGAGGTAGGATATCAAAAATGTGTTAAGTATGGATTCAAAGACATGCAGAATAAAAAACTGACAAAACAAAACATAAAAGCTCCCCTACTGGTATTTCGCAAATTTTCTATATTGAACAAGAATAATTCTGCTATAAGAAAAGAAATTTGCCGGGTAAAGTGTCACAAGTCTGTAATCCCAGCAGCTCCGGAGGCTGAAGCAGGAGGATTATAAATTAAAAAAAAAAAAAAGCCAGCTTCAGAAATTTAGCAAGGCCCTAAGCAACTTAGTGAAATCCTATCTCAAAATATAAAAATAAAAAGGGCTGGGGCTGGAGCTAGAGTGATGGCTCAGCAGTTTTGGTGCCTGCCTGGCACGCTCAAAGACACGGCTTTGTACCCCAGCACCATGTACACAACAAAATGTTGGAGAAACAAAGGCCATATGAAAAATTAAATAAAAATGGATTCTTTCTTTCTCTATGTCCCTCTTTCTTTAAAAAAGAAAAAAAAAAAAAGGCTGGGGACATGGTCTCTGGGTTCAATCCCTGATGTTACAAAAAAAAAAAAATTAAACAGTGTTTCCAAAAGTCACCAAAGTCTTTATACAGCTCATCTTTACCTTCGGTTTATCTGTGTAATGACTCTCTCCTATACACTATATTTCTAGTAGGGGGAATCTGGATGAACTGTTAAACATGAGAACAAAGCACATAGCTCATGTGCCATTTGTATATTTTGTAAATAAAAGTGACACAGTGTATAAGACTTGACCTATTCCAGATTAACATTTCAGGTTTTCGCTAGGAAGTCACTGCAACCTAAACTATGTAGGACTGCTGTGACATTACTAAATGGATCATTTGTAGACTGACAGCCCACACCACCCCCAAGCATTTTCTACCACAGCAAAATATTAATTATTGTAAGGTCATGATTTTTTTCCCATTAAAATTTAAAAATCAGGCTCAGCCATGGCTCAGCAGTTGGGAGCACTTGCCTGACATGTGTGAGGACCTGAGTTCAAACCTCAACATCACATATACAACTAAATGTCTGAGAAACAGAAACAAAGGCCAGATGGAAAAATAAATAAAATTGATTCTCTCCTTCTCTCTTAAAAGAAGAAAATATAAATTAATTTTACTGAGATACAATAATACAATAAAATATACTCATATTAGTTAAATGTACATTTTATGAGATTTGGCTGGCTAAGTAAGGAATAATGTGCCTTCTGTCAATATAGATAGATGAAGTGGTTTCTTCTAAGTGGTGAAAAAATTTTTAAAAATCCTCATAGTACAATTTTATTGTGAGAATGTTCTCCTTGGAGCTGGAGCAGTGGTTCAGTGGTTGTGGTGTTTGCCTGGAATGTGCAAGTATGCAGGGTTCAAACCCTAGCACCACGTGTACAACAAAGTGTCAGAGCAACAAGTCACTTGATTCTTTCATTCTTTTTTAAAAAAGAAAGAGGAGAAAGTGAGAGAGTGAAAGAAGCAATTTTTATTTAGTTTTTTCACGTGGCTTTCATTCCTTAGACACTTCGTTGTGTACATGGTGCTGGGGTTTGAACTCGCGTACTTGCGCATGCCAGGCAAGCACCCTTAACTGGAGCCACAGCTCCAGCCCATCCCTCTCTCTTGTATATATATAAAAAAAGAATGCTCTCCTTATTTACATTCCTTGGTAACCAATTTTTCACTGGAGCTGTTTTTCTTTTCTATTTTTGGTGTTGGGGATTGAACCCAGAAGCCTTTCCACTGGGCTACATCCTTAGCCCTTCTATTTTTTTATTCAGAGACAGGATCCGCTAAATTGCATAGGCTACCTTTGAACTAGTGATCCTCCTGCCTCAACCTCCTTAGTAGCTGGGATTACAGGCAGGCGCCACCCCACACACACCCCCAAACACCACTGTCCCCAACACAGCCACCCACCGCTCCTGGAGCTGTTTTCTGACAGTGGTGCTGGACAGCAGATAGCAAAACAAGATTTCTCAACCAGCAAGGCAAGAGTACTGACATAATTTTCTGTATTACAAATTCACTTATTGATGAGAACTGACCCTATTAGGGACATGTTTAAAAATCTGTTTCTACATCTTTTCTATTTCATACACTTATATAAACTTTCAGGGTAATCGTGGGCATGAACATTTTTGCACGGTTTGTTTTGTGACCAAGAGCACACAAGAAATCTGTTAAGACAAGGAGCTGCAATCAGGTAGCATCTACACAAAACAGAGTGAACTGCGTGCAAACAGATGTCCACGGTCTTGTCACTTATTTGGTCAAACTAAACATGCTAACGACTCCCGGATCACCAAAACAAGCCACACAGTTAATGTCAGGTCCGCCTTTACCTGCTGTCTATTCTTTAGTGACTTACAAGTTCTTTCAACCTAAACTTCTGTTCCTTTAAGACCATTCTTAGGACACCAAAATGCGATGCTGTCAGCAAAGTCAAGCGAAGTACGCAAAAAGTTTAAGGCCTCACCTGAGCTCTTCTGGTTGGTGACCGGCTTGCCTTCCTGAGGCACCACGTGCTGGAACACATGCTGAGCACCCTGCACCGTGGCCCGCTTCAGACAGATGTCCAGCAGGTCGTGGGTGGTCCCCACATTCTGGGCGAGTACAAACTGAGGGTCAGAATTTAGTTTCTGAATCAGAGCAGCAACCTTCTCCGAATTCAGTCCTGTTGGGAGACCAAGCAGGTTTTTAGCACAAAGAGAGGCTGAAGAGGGCTGCTCCGAGGCTCCCTCGTCCCGGGTCCAACTTTGTAAGCGGACCCTGGGGTGAGCACTGCAGCCTGGAAGCGCTTTACCAGCGTCCTCCTCTAAGACGCAGTCTCCATGCCGCTCCGGGCCGCCCGGGAGGCTCCTTCCCCCGCATCGCCCCAGGTCCCAGCCCCCCAGTCCCAGCCCCGGGGCCCTCCGCGCCGCCGGGCCTCACGGGTCCCGCTGAGCCCCCAGAGAAGACTCCGCCAGGCTCTCGGCGGTGAAGAGCGACGCCTCACCCGCGTTGTTCATGGCGCCCACGCTGCCCAGCTGGCTAACGTTAGTTTCCAGGCGTGTTTGGGTGAGCGGAGGGGTTGCACTGCGGTTGGTTGCCTCGGTGGCCCAACCTGGTTCTGGTACCCGGAGCGCCGGAAGAAGGAAACCCGCTCGGTGGCGGCTGAGGCCCAGAGAAACGGGGTCCGCGGAGGGACAAAACTCCCCCCTCGCGTTGCTGAGTCAGCGCCGTCGGGGCTGGCCCCGCCCGGGGGAGGGCCAACGGGGCGGCCTCGCTGACGCGTGCGTTGCGCCTGGCGCCCCCGCCTGGGCGGGTCCGGAGGCTGTCGGGGCCCACGCTTGCAGCCGCACAGTCGCCGGAGCTGCCCACCGTCCTGCCTGGCGGCGCCAGAGCCCGCGACCATCTGAGGATCCCGGTTCCTGGCCCTAGCGGCGTCCTCCCGGGATCAGCAGGGCTTCCACACTGCGCCCCTACCCCGGAGTATTCTAACATCGAGGAATTGACCCCCACGAAGCCTTTTGAGAAGGCCGAGCGGGGCTGGAGGCGGTGGGAGACAACAGAGGGTGTCCCCAAATTAGACCCGGGGCTTAGGATGGGTTGGCACATCTGGAGAAATCTACCCAAAGACTTTTCCTAAGCGTCTCTTGCAGACCAATCACTGCGTTTTTCAGTGGCAACTTGTTGCTTGGATTCTAGTTAGAACCAAGTTCTTGAATTTGAAGGAAAATTGGAACCAGTCCCTTTCCCACCCACTAAGAAGCTACTATCACGGTTCTGTAAATAGACGTCTGTTCATTTCAAGAAAACTACACATTCTGGGCTTCACATAGCCCATAAGTGGCTCCCAAATAGTCCAGCATGTACTAAAGAGAATGACAAAGTTCAGTCTTATACACCAATACTGATTGGCCACGCTGTCTACAAAACCCGTAAATGATGCCTTCACTCCCAGGCTTTCAAGATAACTCAGCAGTTTTCCAAGGTTTTGGGGACCCAGAGGGCATAAAACAAGTACACATGTATTTGCTATTAAAAGAATGAGAATTTTCTGTGGAACTTGGAATCTTCTGTGTGTGTGTGTGTGTGTGTGTGTGTGTTTATTAGAAGTATATAGAGATACAGTTGAGGGGGAAACATTATCAAAACAGTAGCAATCAATGTATATAAACTTTGTTATCCAGGGGTCATGCCAAAGCATAGATAAACCAACTTGGGTTTCACCTGTTGCAGCTTCCCCCAGAAGAACTCATGTGTTAAATGGGACAAGGGCTTCTGGGATGGTTCCCCCATCCTCCCGATCACCAGACTCCTATGAGTTCTTCATATACCTTCCCCCCTCCCCATCCCCCTCCCTACACCTCCA
>PVKS010014576.1:0-48405 GCA_004027875.1 Aplodontia rufa | reverse complement strand
TTTTGCCTGCAAGTAGATTAGGACATATGGGTGTTTGTTTTAAAATATTTAAAGATAATTAACATTAACTGAGATATTCAGTGACTTCTTGGTGCTCAATATCTGCTCACTAAATGCTTATTAATTGATTAAATCAGATAATAAAGAATAAATACTTCAAAACTTAGCTTTTTGATAGTACCAACATAAAAAACAATGACAGTATAAAAATAAAAAATTGTCCTTTGTAAATTAGTTTCCTTTGAGTATTTGCTCCTTTTGAATGATTTTTTTTAGTCTAAAATACACATCAAATACTAGAAAATTGGTATATTAGTTCATGAAAAAAGAAGAAAGGAAAATAAAGAGGACTGGCAAAAAAAAAAAAAAAGGAAGTATATAAAAACAAAAACAAATGAAAGATCCAGGAAGAAAGAGCAGGGCAAAGAGGGAGGATGATCCTCATTTATTCCAAATGCCGTAATACATCCTCCCCATTTGTTTCCTCTTATAAAGCTCATTGTCATAGTAGGGCAACTAACACCTAGATCATCTAAAGCGATATATTTCAATTTTTTATATTCCTCTTTAATTTTATTATTCTTTGCTAATAAAGGTCCAATAACAATTTGTCTAAACCAAAAGTGTAAATGTATCAACAAAAATTTTGCACCAATATTTTCAAAATTCTATTTATGCAAAAGTCTAGACAAGGTCTTGGAAGATTTATATTCAAATGTTTATTTTTATGTGAATTTTGGCATGCATTTGAGGAAAAAAATGATAAAGGTGACAGTTTTTAACCAAGTGCTCACTTCAGATCTTGCTTTTTTTAACTTACTAATTCAGCCATGGACCCTGGTTCAGCTGACCTCATGTTGTTTCATTAGGACTTTGCTTTATGTTCAAACAAATCAACTCTTTTGCTGTAAATTACACTCAATGCACCTAGAAGGGAAAACTTAGACAGCATTTGATTCATGCAGTAGAGTCAGAACTGATTCTCCTTTAAGTGACAAAATCTTCCCAGTAGCCAGTGTCCTCCCTATAAAGTCTCCCAGGTTAATGTGTGGAAAAGCAGCAGGTTTCAGGAGACTTCACGGATCACAGGGACTCTGTGCTCCCTTAATCCGACCTGATCCAATTACTGATTCCTAAATCAACATTCTCCCACAATTACTGATTTTAGAGCTCTCCAATGTTGTTCATGCATGGTTTCCACACAATGCAAACAGGTATTTTTCTTAACCAAATGAACTTTTTAATTCTTATTTTAGTAAGTAATGTAGGATTCACATTATATTGTAAAGGAAAGAATAAGCTTCATTTTTTTTTCTTTTTCTATTTTTTTAAGAGAAAAGGACAGTGAAAGAGAGATACACAGAGAATCAATTTTTGTTGAGTTTTTCACATGGCTTTCATTGCTCTGACACTTAGTTGTGTATGTGAGTACTGGGGTTTGAACCTGTGTACTTTCACGTGATGGCAAGCACCATAACCACCAAGCCTAAGCTTCTTTTTAAAGTTTTAAATTATTCCTTTTTATTTTTATTTTTTTTACTGAGAAATTTATTATCGAAAAACCATACAAGTTTTTAACAAAATAATATAAAATGTGTATAGATTCTGGATATTAGATTTACCCCCAGAAGTGCCCCCCAATGACCCACCCTTATCCCTCCCTTACCCTTCCCACAATATCTCTAAAAAAGTATTAGATTGTATAACATTAAACCTAATCTGGATTTAACACATGATAATAGACTACCTTTCTCAATGGCCAGGGTCTATGATAGTGACCAAATTTCTGAATTAATAATGTGGTTCATGGTTTCTGGGTAATTTCTTGAAGAGTCCTGATGAAAGATCAGTGTCGTGCCAGAAAAATGGCTTCAGTGCCTATGAAGCCAAATACAATTGTTCTAGTATTGGCTTCACTGTGACAATATTTCTATGGAGATTTACCAATAACCTGCTGTCTTCATAGGAATTAACTTCAGCTCAGAAAATAAGTTACTAAGCAAGTCATGGAGGCCATACCAAAATGAGTACAGTGTCTGCTTTCAAGAATATGGAAAATATTCTGTAGAATATTACTTTGCTCCAATCACCTTGAGGAATGGAAATATGAAGGTCATGCTAAATATGGTTTGTCTTAGAACACACCATTTTCAGTAAATGAATTAGGAATAGTTTTGTACTTGTCAGTAAAATTTGGCCTTGAGCAAATTGATTTCCCTGGTGATAGTTGATATTTGTTGTTTTTTCAGTCCTCATTTCAAATACTACTTTCCTTTCAGAGAATTACTGCTTCCCAATTTCTGTAACCTTGACAGAGTTGTAAATCTATGTGCGTTTCCATTCATGGCAGAATCCTAAAGGAATTCCTAGGGGGTTCTCCTGTAGGATCATTTTCTCCCAACACTTTCTTCCAACTCTCAGACCATAATTAGTCATATTCAATCAGATAATCCAGTTGAGGAGTTTTTAACAAATGAAAATTGTGTATGCTTATGATTTACGATGTGTTTTTTATTTTTTATTTATTTTTTTGGTAGAATGACTAAGGATCTTAACTTTCCCAGCATAACAAAGGACCAAAATGGGAAGTGACTTGAAGCTAATTCTTCCCCAAATGACTCACAGAATAACCATTGTGCCTCAAAAATGTCACTGATCTTTCTTACAAGTCATATTGTGCTAGTTCGGTTAATGCCTACACTGAAAGTCTACTCAGTTATTGATTGTGATATCTTTCACTGTGTTATCCAAGTGTCTGCTTCTCCATTTACAAACCAAGAACCATAATAGATGCACATATATTCATCATACACTATTCAAATAAATACAATGTCTAGAAAACAGGAAAATTTAAATTCTGTAAAGATCTAAGCAACATAGCTTGATCCTGTCTCAAAATAAAATATAAAAAGGGCTGGAGATGTGGCTCAGTAGTAAAGCACCCTTGGATTCAATCACTGGTACAAAAAAAAATTGTCCAGTTAAGATAAATTTATTGAATCTCAAAGTACCATTTCCCATGCCTTTCCCCTGCCTTTCCCCAGCCCACTTAGTGAGTTAGCTTGGAAATTGCATGTCAATTAAACCTCTTGTTAGAAATATACTTGGACATGAAATCAATGAGGAGAATGATCTGCTTTCGATGAATAGGAACCAGGATAGCAAGGTAGATGAGTGAGGCCTCAAATTTGGGATCTGTGTCTTGTACTTCACAATTAATCAGAAGATGACTTAGGAAAACCCATAGAACTTCACTGTAAATATCTGTGGAGTGTAGGAAGCAGGAAATATGAGTTTTAAGGAATGGATATGAGTAGTAATGAAAGAGTCGTTTTCAGAGGAGTAATCTTAAGAATTGCTTGACAAATATTCTGGAATCCCAGACTCCAAAGACATGTCAAGATTGCTCTCTTGGACCCCTTTAGAGTTGAGGGGGGCTTTTGATTAAAAATGAATTAGAAAACAAAAGATCTGTTACTGGATCACAATAATAAACTGGCATTCAGTTGAATGCAGGGGGTTCTTTACCTCTCACAGGGTAAGTAGAAATGATGACAGTTTCAATTCCTATGGATCTATCAGGATTCATGCTGGACACTCATCCCTAACACCCATAGAAAGACATATAATTTGCTGAGCAGGAAGCTTTTAAGATTTAGGGATTGGTATTTCACTAAAAAATATCATAGCATAAAGTAGCAATCTCTATGATAATTAGCTATATTTACCACTAACCCACATCACAGGCTCAGCTGATCTGGAAGAAAGCTAAGCTGTCAGCTATGATTTAAATGATAAGCCAAAATGAGAGTAATGACCAAGACTTGTGCGATATCTCTGTGATATTATAAACAAGATGCTAAGCTGGAGAAGGCAAAGCCCCCTAGTCCATTTTTTCCTAATGGAAAGGTTAGTGATCCAGAATGAGGTGGGTCAGCACAGACACTGAGGAGGAGATTGCCTTGCTACTGGGGAAGCTACGTCAAAGGCTGCAATGGTTTTATAGAGAGGGGCAAGAACTAGAAGTGGAAAAGTGCTGGAAGCAGAGAGTGAAAAAAGTGTCTTCCAGTTGTTCCTCTTCTACCTTCCTTAGGAAGCCTTGACAGAGGTCCTGGAGCACCCCACGTAAAAAGGCCTCAGAAAGAAGACAAATGGTTAGTACCACGAGCATGGTATGCTATTAACATAGGCAAACATGTTTGTCTTTCCGCAATTTTAGAACTTATTGAATAATAATAAATTCACAGGCTACGCCAATTTCATCAGTGGCAATTCACTGAATATTTGCGGGTCCTCTGGTTGCCATAAGCCACACAATCACCACACAATCATAGGTTCTTCAATTATAGTCTTCATTTCAGTAGATCTATGACACTCAAGTCACATATCACACTCCACACAATTTTATATATATGTGCATATACATACACATATATTTATTATGGAAAGCTTAAGAAAGGATTAAGGCAGCTACAAGGGTTCAGAAGGCTGAACTGAGAGCAAAACCAGAGTGCATATTTGAACGCAAAAGAGTCACTGTATAGGTGGTAAGAATTTGATCAGGACACACAGCTGTCAAAGTGCAGGAAGTTATTTTAGACCAAGGTCCAGATAGATGGCAGGTTCAGTGTCAGATTGGAGTGTTGGCTTAAGATGTGAACTTGGAATGAGATTTGTGTGGTCATCAGGGGCTGGAGAAACCATAATCTGCTAAAGCCCGAGTACTTTCATTGCTCGGAGACTCCGCTGTGAATGCGTGGTGCTGGGGTTCAAACTCCCGTATTCGTGTATGCTGGGCAAGCACCATAACCACCATGCCACTGCTCCAGCCTCACTATGGCAATTTTTCTGAGCAAAGCTCATGATGAATGACCAGGTGACAGTTTCAAGGCACCACTGTGTCTGGTCTTAGGGTGCTCCTCCTTTGAATATCTTGAGTGAGGAAATTCCATCGTTAGACACTCTGGTGTTTAATCCTTTTGTGGGCCTGACTTTATGATATGAATTTGTTACACCCGTGAACACATGTGCTTATGATTGATTTGCTGAGGTCACAGGTGGCCATTCATATTAGCATGATTTATATATTTATCAGTTTATTCCTTATGGTTGTGCCAGGTGATTGGTAGTTGTTTACTATACAAAAGAAGTGTAGAGTCATTCTTCCTCAGAACTCAAACTCAAAATGGAGTAGCTTCACTGAAATTGAAAAAAAAAAAACTGATGTGAAAAAAGAAAAAATAAGTGGCTGGAGCGGTGGCTCAGTGGTTAGAGTGCATGCCTGGCATGCAGAAGGATGTGGGTTTGAACCCCAACACCCCATCCACAACAAAGTGTCCAAGCAAAGAGGGCCATATGAAAAATTAAATAAAGTTGATTCTCTTTTTCTCTCTTTCTCACTGTCCCTCTCTCTTTAAAATAAAATAAGATAAAAAACAAAGTGAATGTATGAATCACACACACACACATAAATGGAGTAGCTTATGGCAAATGCCTGCTTTCCAATTTAGAGTAACAAAGGTGTAGGCACAGTCTGAAAACGGCTGATCGATACACCATGGAGTAATTGAGAGCAGAGCTTGGACTGCCCTCCACAGTTCGGAATGGAGATATGTGTACAGTAAGATCACGACCAGTCAGGATGGGCTGAATTGTTGACTGAAACTCCCATCAAAGACTGAAATGCACAAGCCCTGTACCAACCCTGGTGTAGACAAGGTGGCTTTATCCTATGGAGCCTGCCCGTTAAAGAAGGCCTTGTGAATACCTATGGCTGGTACAAAAACTTCACATAGGTTTTTGGTCAAAAATCAGACTCCTGTTAAATTTAAAAAAAATAAGAGATCATGAGCTTGAGGTTGTCTCCATAATTTAGTTTCTACTTAACAAACTAACCCAATTTAGGAAATAACGAAAGCTGATTTTCAATCACAGGAGCCAACTTATCACACCATGCCCAAATAAGGGGCCCACCTAGCTATTTTGCTTTTGTTGGCCTTCTGGAAGCTCAGTGTTCATACCAGTGAGTGCAGCTATCTGAGCCTCTTTACGTTCTAACTTCTCCCTGATACAGGAAATGTGATTCCTGCAAATAAAAATGCTAAGTTAATCTTATCTAATATTTTTTAAAAGTCACCAGCATGTAATCACTCTCAGGAACAAGAATGTATTTACTCTGATGCCATAGTTAGAGTATTAGGAATTTTTTTTAATGACCAGAATTTTTTTCCAATTGTTTTATTTTAGTCATCTATGGCTACATGACAAACTGCCCCAAAACTTACTGGCTTAAACAATTTTAATTTGTTCACAGTTTGAGGGTAAGTGATTTGGAAGGAGCCAGGCTGAATAGTTCATCTGTGATCCATACAGTAGATGGGTCAGCCTTGACTGGAGAGTATTCTTTACCCTCCCAGGTAGCCTTCCCACTTACATATCTGTGTTCTCTTAAAAAAAAAAGAAGAAGAAGAAGAAAGAAAGAAGGGACAGTGAGAGAGCGAGAGAGAGAAGCAATTTTTATTTAGTTTTTCATGTGACTTTCATTCCTTGGACTCTTCGTTGTGTACGTGGTGCTGGGGTTTGAACTCACATACTTGCGCATACCAGGCAAGCACCATAAATCAGCCCTATATCAGTATTCTTTAATCTTTTTCTGTCTCTGTCTCTTCTGTCTTTCCCAATCTACCCCCTGTATCCAAAGGTTTTTAGGTAATTTATCTTCTTGGGTCTTTGTATGTGAGAACACCCAGAATTAGCATAGGCTTTCTTTTGCATTTTTGCATTTATTGTGGATCAGTGTAGTCAAAAAATCCATTGAGCTTTAACTGGATAAAGTTACACCCATCCTCTAATTAGGGGAGTGGCAATTCACATTGTAGAATCATGGATGGTGTGGGAGATGCGTCCCTGGAAAACAAATAGGACATAGATACCACATTAGTGGTTTAGAATGAACGGAATACTGTATTAGTCAAGGTTCTTTAGAAGAACAGAACCAAATATATGACTATAAAAGGGGATTTATTAAATTGGAAGTTATGAATATTTATTAAATCGCAGTTATATAACTTTTGTACTCTTAGGATATATAACTACCTAGTTTTCAACAGAAGTTGGGTAAGTCCCATCATGGCTATCTGCAGGCTGGAGAAAAAGAGAGCTGGAAAAACAAGGACCTGCTCAGTACGAGGAGCTGAATCCTTAGAACAAGAAAGATCAGTGATGCCACCAGAGTCCAGGCCTAGAAAATTCCGGAAAGGTCACTGATCAGAGTCTGCTTTGGAAGAATGAAGGATCTCAAGTCTGATGTCCTCAGTTGATCACAGAAGCAATCAAGAATCCACTCAAGAAGAATTGAGGTTCATGTCCTTATTCTTCCAAATTTTGTTTCATCTAGGCCTCCAAACCTTTGAGCTGCGTTGCCTCACACTTAGGATTGGTTTCTGTTTCAATTGGCTGTTCCACATGCCAATCATTCCTTCAAACACTTTTTACTCTCTCCTTTTTTCTTTCTTTCTTTCTTTTTTTTTTTTTGAGAGAAAGGGACAGTGAGAGAGAGAGAGAAAGAGAGAATCAATTTTGTTTAGTTTTTCATGTTGCCTTCATTTCTCCAACACTTGGTTGCATACGTGGTGCTGGGGTTTGAACCTGCATCCTTGCACATGCCAGGCAAGCACTGTAACCACTGAGCCACCGCTCCAGCCCACTCAGAAGCCTGTTAATCTTAGGCATCTCTTTATCCAATCAAGTTGACGATTCAGATTTACTATCACAAGTACTGATAGGCTCACGACTATCAAAACTAGGTAGTTATATATCCGAAGAGTACAAAAGTTGTACATATCTGCAATTAAACATTTACATATAATACATTTTGTAAGCAGGAATCAGATAATGTTTCTTTCTAAGGGAGGCTTTGTATTATTTCTACTGCTGATATAATAAATATCCATAAACTTTCAGTCTATGACCCTTTTTATCTCATAGTTATATAGATCAGAAATTCAGGTATGCTTAGCCAGTTTCTATGCTATTTGTCTCACAAAATCTACTGGAGGCTCTGGGATAGGATTCAATTTCAGTCTTATTCAGGTTATTAACCAAATACACTGTGTTGTTTTTGTTTGCTTTTGTTTTCTTTTCTTGTTTTAGTTAAAAAATGAAAGTTCCTGATTTTTTTTTTTTTTTTTTTTTTACCAGGGATTAAACCCAAATGCACTTAACTTCTTAGCCACATGTCCGCCTCATGTTTTGTTTTTTTTTTTTCATTTTGAGATACCATCTCACTAAGTTGTTCAGGGCCTTGATAAGTTGATGAGGCTGAGTTTGAACTTGTGATCCTCTTGCCTCAGCCTCCTGGGCCCCTGGAATTACATACATACTGCCAGTTGGGGAAAGTGTTTGATCATAGAGGTTATAATCATTCGTCTTCATGTTTTCCATGTGAATCTCTCCAGCACTGACTAATTGAGGTATTATTCTAATTTTGAAATCCTTAGCGTAATATCTCTTTCATCTAGAAATTTGTTTTCTATTTTAAGGACTTTTGTGGCTATATTGGACCTACTTGGCTAATCCACAATAATCTTCCCACATGAAGTCCTTTGACCTTAGTTATATTTTTCAAAGACTTTTATGCCATGTGACATGACATATTGTCAGGAAGCAAGATGAGAACATGAACACACTTAGGAGAATATTCTATTACAGAAATTGGAAAAAAGCATTTATCTGTATTTTAGATGAATAAGATGTTTAAGTACTATAAAAATTGAATATAAGGCAGACTATCTTGAATTTATACTATAACATTTGAACTGAATCTGTTAAGACTACACCTATGGTATTTGAGCAGAGGATATATAACCTTTGCATTTATAAGAGAAAATTTTGCTTGTAGTATGTAAAAATGTTTAGATAGAGTTAACTCAAGCCTTAAACATAAAAAAAGATGATAATTGTCTATGTTACAAGATTGGAAATGCATTATGAAAGGGAAACTGAGGCATTTGGTCATCATTTTTTTCTTGTTGTAAGAGTTATTACTGATTCATAATATCTTTGTAAATTTGTCTTAAAAATTGAGGGTGACATTTTTCAAAATAAGGGATGTCAAGAGAACATAACACCTTTAGTTTCATTAATAATTTTTCAGTATATTGGGTTATTTTTAAGATGTCCCATAGGTAGTAAGAAATCTTGACAGTATTTAGGTCTAGAACTCAAAAGAGAAATAAACAGATGTTCTTGTGATTTTTTTACTTGCTTCTAAATAACATAAACATGAATCACCGATATTTGGAAAAACTGTGTCAGAATGTATATGCATCTCATTTAGATTGTGTATGTATGACTTAGTCTTTAAAAGTCTCTGTCTTCTACCCAAATAACCCCTTAACGTTACAGTTATTTATCATTCATAATTATATTCATGAGCAGATTTTAATAATGCTTAAACAAAACTATATATTCTGCTATATTATAGCTAATGTTTTCCCTTTATCTAACATTTAAATAGTTTTTTTAAACATGTATACCCTCATTTTAATTGGTAACTTAGAATCCAATTATGAAATCAATTAGGCCTATAGATGTCTAATTTTGCTGAATAAATGTGTCTTTTTATCTATTGGACTTATTCCAAAATGAAGATAACAATTCAGGAATGCCTGAGTGTGAAGAATTAGATCTGCAATAGTGTTTGGAAGAAAATAAAATTTAATGAATAGAATAAAATTTGATACTTATATTTAAGAAAATACACACATACATAAAACATATACACATATATACATTATGCATCTTCCGAATTAAAAATTGTGAAGATATGAAGAAAAGACATCAAATATACTTTTACGTAGTCAACAGAATTTTAGAGTACATAAAGTCTTGTGTACCTGGTAGCATAACCAAATCATCCTCCAATCTCAGGGTGACTTTGATAGTGATGCTCAAAAAGAACTATCAAAAAGGAGTCTGTTGCACTTTTATAATGAATAGTAATATGTCCAAGTCCCATTATTCTGCTTCTTTGCCTTTGATGGAATAATTATATTAGGGTTTTGTTAAACTTTTCCAGAAGACTTTTTTCTTTTTTGAGAAAAGTTTAACATAGAAAAATTACATAAGTCCTGACATCCTTTCTTTCTCTTGAAACTTTTTTCTTGCTCTTGTTTTAGAGAATTGTGATTTTACAATGTGAAAAATTTTATAAAGAATCTTATATTTACAAATAGCAACCAATCACTTGAGATATAAGTGTCTGAAAAGTTAAATTATATGTGAATAATTAAGTTACTAATTAAGATCACTTGGGGTCCAGATGAAAAACAATGTGAGCATTTGCTGTAGGTCTTGCTGTCACCACTGTTGGCTAAATGCCTTCTAATCTTAAAGACACTTGGAACAAAACTTGGTCCCATTTTATGTGCTAGTGTTTTCTTTAAGAGAGAGAGAGAGGGACAGTGAGAGAGATAGAGAAGCAATTTTATTTAGTTTTTATTACGCTTTTGTTACTCCAACTCTTCATTGTATATATGGTGCTGGAGTTCGAAACTGCATCCACACACATGCCAGGCAAGTGCCATAACCTCAGCCACTGCTCTAGCCCCTGCGCTGATATTTTTCATGAAAGACATTATAATATGCTTATCTTGATTAATAATAATTATTAAGCACATCATAATAAACAATTTCAACAAACTGCATGGGCATCCTATGTCTGGGATTCGCATTTATACAGCCTAATCCTGGCTACAGATTTGCAATTGTCAATCTAGTGTTTACTGAGTCTAGATTGACATTATAAGTTCTTAAAATTTTCTCTGTAATATTATCCTGAAAAAAAAAGAAATTCTACTTTGCTGTCTCTTTGAGCAAATGCAACTTATTTGTTGAAGTATTTTCCTAATAGTCTACAAAAACAGAGTCTCATAGCATGATGTCTATGATGTTGATGTAATTAATAAATGTCACAATTAACTTGTGACTTTTCTTTTTTTTGGTTTACATGTGGATACAAACCATAACATCAAAATATGTTATAAAAATTATTGGCAATTTTGGTTGGAATTTATACTGAGCAAAAATGTTTAGAAGTTTGTTAAATTATGGTAAATTTCAGGATAAAGAAAAAAAGACACTACAAAGAGAATTCCATTTGTTATCTTAAATAAATATGCATATATATATAGACTCATAAATTACTCATAAACATAAAACATCTAGAAATTTTCTGCTGTTTAAAATATTATGTAATCCACATTGTATTAGAGCTAGGAGGACTTCAAAGATTACATCATCCAAACTCCTGTTTTTATTGCCAAGGTCACAGAGTGAAAGTGATTCAAACTTGAATCAATTTGTCTTTCAAGCCCAGCTTCCTTTATACTAAAACAGTCTGTGCCTCCTATCTAGAAAATCCAGAAAGAATAAAATAGAAGCACATTTCCAAAATCCCCAGATTATTGTAAGGGCTGATGCCTTCTCCCTCTTTCATGTTCTAGAATCTTGCTATCCAACTTTATCCCAAACGTATTAGTGGCTTTGCTAACAGCTCTTCTGAGCACGGAATCATTCTATACAAAGGTATTTTTAAATGAAAAGTCTAGAATGGGCTGTAAACAAAAATGCACTCAGAAGAATAACATTTCTTTAATATTTTAATTAAATTGAAATATCTGCATTAAATTTAGAAGATGGATAGAGTACAAAAATCTTTATTTTTTCTCCATTTTTACAGTCAAAACTACCAATAAATATTACCAAATTGCTATAAAGTAAAGGAAAATAAATGATGAATGAGCTTTTGCTCTAATTTTTCACTAATCTACTAAAATCAAAACATGTAAGATCACAATATTTATATGTCCTTCCATGATGTATTTTGAACTTAAGAAATTCTCCTTCCTGTTAGAGTTCTTTTCTGTCATCCACTGATCATTCTTCTTTAATTCATCCACTTACTTAATATGCATTTTTTAGTGCCATCTATTTACATCAATTATCTAGACTATTTTGTGTGTTGGGTCAAATAACTGAAATCTCTCTAGTTGTGGTTTAAAAGTCTTAGTCATTCAAAACTTCATCCATTATAAAATGGCTGTAGTTCACTTAATTTTTCCCAAGGGCTATTTCCTTTGGTGTAGACAAGGAGGTTAATGAGAACAGTTTACAAATATAGTTGAGGGGACATATAGGGGAACATCTAGAAATGTAGGCTCAGTTGCCAATTTTCCTGGGTGCTAATCCTGGGTCTGCCAGTTACTGGTTGTGTAACACTGCTAGCTACTTACTTCCTTATTCTTAGCTCCTAATATGAATATTGAGATAATAGCATTGAATTTATTCATGTAAAAACAATTAGATGAGAACCTGGCACATGTTAGATATTAGTATTCACATAAATTGCTTTATGAAAGTAGAATAATAAATACAGTGACAATTTAGCAAGGGCAAGAGATCATCTTGGGCAAGAGAGAACAAATGACAGTATGAAGTGATAAGGTTATTTGACAATTAAGCACAGGTGATGAGAGCTTATGAAGTACTTTGTAGCATGTTATGTACAAAACTGAATGCTAGAGGCCATTATATTTATTGTTGTATGCAAATTATGTGTTCAGAAGTGATAAAATTTTATGCAGAGAGATCATTTACTAATATTTTTAAAAATCTAAGAATTAGTGAGTTTTTTATTGTAATAACAAAATTATAATCAGGAAATACTGAGAATTTTTGAGTTAGGGGACATACTAAAATGTTTTCTTATAGAGAGTTATTGAATCTATTCTATGAAGTATGAAATATTTTTATTTCCCATTATGAAAAAAGAAAATGTAACTTTGAAATTGTAAGAATTTTGTCAATTATCATATAGTGTATAAATAGCAGAACTGTATTTTATATTCTTTCTTTGATTTGAAAATTAGCTTTATCATATCATAGTCCTTATGATTACATATTTATATAAGTTTAATGCTTATTGGACTGATTTATCGCATGTACTGATAAGAATGAGGACAAAGATGAATTATGACTGTAGTCAATGGTGGCAGAATTAGAGGAAGAAGCACAGACCTAGGTGTCTTAGCATTGAAATGAATGATTGATTCCATGCTACTATGTGACCATTCTTAGCTATCTATGAGTGTTTAGGATAAGACACAATTGTCTCTGCAAGTATGAGCTCTCAGGGGACATGACAGCAAGAAATAGGGTGAAAGTGTAAGAGTGGAAATCAAAGTTTAAACAAAAAGTAAAAGTGGACTTAGGAAAATTGGGGGAAACAAAAGGTATGTAGTCCTATGAGAAGCCAGAACTTTGCAGTGTTGATTGGGATGTAGAGTGACAGAGTCACAGAAGGATGGATATGCTTTTCACAAGCTTAGTGCTCGGAAGATTTTAATCTTCCCAGACAGTATATTTAGTACTCAAACCTGGAGAAAGAAACTAGATTGTTGGACTTTAAAACATCAATAGAAAATAAGATATAGAGAACTGAACACAGAAAACATAAAATAAATCTTTTTTAAAATGTGAAAGAAAATTATTTTTTTGGGAGTTGGTAACACACAGACATTTATTACATTTGATTATTGTTATTTTTATTGAAATGTATATACCCATAACAAATTGAGTGATAATGAGTATCAATACAGATAGGACCATGAGGAGACAGGTCTTTAGTTAGCTTTTCAATGCTGTGTTTAAAACAAACAAAACATAATAAAAAAAAAAAAGATGAATTCAGAGGAAGTAAAATTTATATGGAGCTCAATGTTTCAGACTTCTCAATCCATAAATCATCCATTCAACAGCATTGATTTATGCCCATCATGATGTGAGTCTGAATATCATGAGGGAAGGATCCAGTGGTGGAAAGATGCTCCCCTCATGACAGGGTCAGGAAGCAGAAAGAGAAGGGGGAAGGGAGCCACAGGGAAGATGCACCCTTCCAGGGCACATCCCCAGTGACCTATCTCCTCTAGTCACACCCCACTCACCTACAATTACCACCCAGTCAGTCTGTTCAAACTGGGATGGAATGATTGGGTTATAACTTTGAAAATAAATATAATTTCACAGGTAAAATTAAATCCCATCAGGTTGTATGTTGCTTTCTTATGACAACATTGGATTATTTGACCACAGAATGACTTTGCATTTTAACTTCTTTTACTTTTTTAAAAAGTATCACCCTAACTTCTAGGTATTGTTTTGAAAAATGTTTCCACACATATATAGTTTTCCCAATTTTGATCATATGTTATCTGAATTTCCTGACATCTCTTTCCCTTATTAAAAAATGGGCACCATTCAATACTCTATATAAAAATTGAAAAGGATTTTATACAATGGGGACTCATATACATACACACATACATATAAATATATATATAATATGTGCCATATACATATGTACCATACTATATCTATACATGATATATATATACACACACACAATATGCATACAAATACATACTCAAATTTGCAGTGAATATGATTGTAATATTATTGATTTGCTAATTCAATTCTGAAACATTTCATCATTACCTTTATCGTAAACTGCCTTCCATAAATCTACACTGTTATAAAACTGTCTCCATAGAAGTAATAGAACAAGCTTTTCAAAATGAAAAGAGGTTATATCTTTCTTTAAAATCTTTCAACAGCTCTTCATTTTACTTATACCTAAAATAAAGTCCTCGTAACAAAAAGAACCAACATGTGTCATGTGTCGTTCAGCTTTTTGTTACTGTGATTAAATGTCTGAGACAAACAGCTTAAAGGAGGAAGGGTTATTTTGTTTGGCTCATGGTTTAAGAGTTTTCAGTTCATTGTCAGGTGGCTTGATTGCTGTGGACTGATGTGACAGAACGTAATGGTGAGGAGGTTCAGTGGAGAAAATCTGTTCACCTCTTGGTGGCGCAGAAGCTGGAGGTGAGGAGGAAGAGAGGAAGAAGCTGGGGACAAGATAGAGTCAACAACAGCACTCCTTAAGACCCATTCCGTTCAACAGAGTTTCGCCTCCTACAGTTTCCACCATCTCACAGTCATCTATTCATCTTTGAAACTACCAATGGATTAATTCATGCGTAATGCCCAAAAGTCATAATCCAATCAATCACCCCCAATAACCCACCTCTGAATATTGCTGCACTGGGGACCAAACCGTCAACACCTGAAACTTTAGAGTTCATTTCAGTTCCAAACTACAATACTTCCCAGTTCAGATCCTTCATGCCTATGATATCAGCTCTTGTCACTATGTTCAGATACCCTAGTTTCCTAGCTCTTCTTATAACACTCTGAAGGACCTTGCACTTGCTGGTTTCTCTGATAGCAAAGCTTTGGTATCAGATATTCATAAAATGCATACCCCTGCTTCTGCAGTGGTAGAACTGTACCTGAATACATTCAATGAGATTACATCACTCTTCTCACAATCTCTGGAATGAATAATAATCACTCCTGATGCCATACTAGACTTTTTTCCCATAAACTAATAATTATTTGGTGTATTGCCTGTAATTTTTATGTACTCGCTTATTCTCTTTCTCCCTATGTAAGAATTAAAGTTGTAGGGGAGCAGGTGCATTTCTACCCAATGCAGAATAGATGAATAAATATTCAAACAATTCTTCTCTGCCCATTTTTTTGGAAAATTATTTTTCATCTAGACAAATGACTCAGGATTTGGGGTATTTTTTCACCACTTGTTCATTGAATTTAATACTTTGTAAGATTTAAAGTTACGTATTTTTTTCTTATGGAAGAAACAAGAATTCAATTTAAATATTCTAATCAATCTGGGAGGTGACCAAGTGTATAGGTAGAAATGGAAAAGAGGAAATAAACCTACTAATCACATATAAATAATTTGAATGCAATGCATTCATTAATATGTTCATTCATTAAAGTATAGCAATAGGTCTATACAACGTGAAGCAGCTCCAATTATTTAGGAGTAATTTTAGTATTCTTTCATATGTGTAACTTTTTTTCTTTTATTATTAGTGCATTATGATTACATAAAATAGTCGTATCCATTTGATGTATTTATAAATGCACGTATGCATGTACAACTTTTTACTATATGAATTTTCCCTCTATTTAAATCTTCCCTATTAAAACTAGTAAATGCTACTTTTCTGTTGTTACACTGTCTAATGTTTTATTTAGCCTAAATATTCTCTAACAAATACAATTTTAAGGTCCTTCTCTTATTTATTTCACGTGATGTACTAATAAAATAACTTACTAGTGCTACCCACAACATTTCTTTTATAAAAAAAATCTGAAAGATTGCAATCTATATATTCAGATATTCTTAAATGTGAGATAAAATATTTATCCTTTGCAGCTTAAAACCATATTGTGGAAGAAGAAAAGCAAATAATATGCACAGCAGCAACTGCAGAGTGTTATAAGATTTATTAAGGGACAGTTCAATGGAAGATGCATAAAAAGGGGAATGAGAAGCAGTAGGAGGAAGAAGGAAAAGTTATAGAAAAGAAGACTACTGACACAGAGGACTGGCAGGCAGGGGTCTCGGAAGAGCATTTTGTGATTCTTGAATTCATCCATGGAGAGAAAATATGTTATGGATGAAAACAGGCAGCAAGGGTGTGACCATCTGAAATGCTAAGGACAAAAGTTCAAGAATAAAGACTTCCTGTAGTTCCACAGGAAAGTGATAAGTTAAGATCACAACACCAAAGGTACCATCTGCGTGCTAAGAAGTACTTCAGATACAAATGAACTTTACCTACCACACTACCAATCAATAGGTTTATATTATTTTGGAAGAAACTATATATTAAAGGTAATTGTGCTATATAATTTAAAAGAGCTTCTATTGATCAGTATATTTCACTTCTTTAGATGGCACCAGCATTTTTTTCAGTGTATTATAGAGTATAAGGTAATTCCTTAAGATAATGCATACATTGGTTATCCCAGACAGAGTCAACAAAATCTGGATATTTTAATATAATGCTAAATGTTGGGTAATTGGATATGTAACCTGGACAGAGGGGCTGGAGCGGTGCCTCAGCAGTTGTAGTGCTTGCCTGGGAAGCATAAGGACCCAGGTTCACACCCCAGCACCACATGTACAACTAAGTTTCAGAGCAATAAAAACCAGATGAAAAATTAAATAAAATTGATTTTCTCTTTCCCTCTCGCTTTCTCTCTTAAAAGCATAAGTAAATAAATAAACAAACTGAATAGAAAAAATATGAAGTTTATAAATTAATATGCTATGGTTTTGCAATCATTAAATGATGGGTAAACTTATAAATGGCCTGATAAAAAGTATTTTTTAGAGTTGATTTCCCGAATACTCACTGAAAATTATTTAAAAATGATCATAAAACTTCACAAATCTGTGCGTCTCTCAAATAGAAATCTTATCATAATGCATCACAGAAATATACACAATTATTGTGAATTAAAATAACATTCATTTCTAAGTATTAAAAAGTTCTTTAACATATAAAATAACATTCATTTTTGAGTATTAAAAAGTTCTTTAACTTACACACTGTAATTAATCTGAAGTCTGCTTCAACAGTTTATGAGACGATAATTTGTTTTTCCCTAAATCTTTACTCAGAAATCTAAAAGCAAACATTTGGGCTACTTCAATTGGGGGATACTGATTCCTGAAACAAAACTGCAAGAGAATAGCCTTTACTTCCTATGAAAAAAAAATGAGGAATTTGTAGTTTTATGTGATTTTATATTTAATTAAGTGCTTAGTTTCATGACTTCCATATTTCCGTAAAAGTCATGCAAGCCAGTCAGCCCATCTCACCAAATAATGTCCTAAATTGGGCCACCAAAACTGATAGATTTTATGAATCAGTAGACTTAACCTAATTGGCCTTCAGAAATCTGGACTTTCATCAGAACTGTGTTGTTAAAACGTTTTCAAAATTGGGCTGGAGAGGTGGCTTCACAGTTACGGTGCTTACCCAGCATGAGCAAGTACACAAGTTTGAACCCCAGCACCAAGTAAAAAAAGAAGTCACAGAGCAACGAAAGCCACGTAAAAAACTACATAAAATTGATTCCTCTCTCTCTCAGTGTCCCTCTCTCTTTTGAAAAAAAAGTTTTCAAAATTGATTTTGGTTAGCGTGGAAGATATTATCTATTTAAAATTTGACTTATAAACTTCTGGTAAACTAATGTGATCACCTATCTGTTTTAATTTTACTCATTTATTTTAAAAATTTTCTTTATTACTAATTTAATTGTATCTCAAACATATCTGGTTAGGAGAAAAGAAGAAATATGCAATATAACATCAATCTACATTTAAATGAACAAATTATCAATAAAGCAATTAGAAAAATCTCAATATATCAAAGTAAAATCCAAATAAATAAATCCAAATAGATCACTATAGCTTTTCTTGTTATCAAAGAGTTATAGAATGAATGAAAGAATAGTTGCCTTATGAAACAGAAAAGGATTATGCTTTTGAGTACATATTATGTGCCAGAAAATTATGCAGCCTTACTCATTATTTACAGTGTTTTTTTCAATGCATTTATAATTAATTATAAACCGGGAGCTCTAAGTTACTATGGAAAGAAACCTTGATAACAGTAGAGCTTAAATCTTAAACTTAATTTGGTGGAACTATAATATTATGAAGGATATTCAATGAATACAATACAGGGTGATGAAGAGAAAAAAATATATTCTCAGTGAATTGGGAGGATACAATAAAAATCATAAAAAACAACAGAAGAGCACTTCCAGTTATTCAAATACTCATGTAACATGCGGACAAGAATTAAAAATTGTTAAAGATGTCAAATGATGATTTCTTTGTCCATGTATATGTGTCTTTGTGTAAATTTAGGCAAAACAACAGATTCACTATTCCAATATTTCCTAAACTTTAAGGATGAATTTATTCTCATGATGACATTTGAAAATCATCAGCTGAAATACTTTACCATAATTTAAAGTGTGTTTGCTCTGTTTTCCATGTTAGTACATAGCTGTTTGTGAATAATTAAGATTGTGTTGGGGTTTAGCTAAATATGTTTTTAATCCTTTCAACCAGGTACCTTATGCCCAGTGATTAATGCTCTGTGCCTATTTTGGTTACTGCTAGCTGCAAATGCTTCTTCCCATTCTGTAAATGTCATGTACTAGATTTCTCTGTCTCTTCCTGTCTCCTGCAGTATCTTCTCCGTTTTAGCTGACATTTTAAGCTCACATAGTTTCAGTTGTACTTTAACAGCACTGAAAGAATTTAGGGAGTAGAAATTGAGTAAGAGTCTCTTGAAATAGTATTTTTTCCCATTAGAAACACATTCTGGAGATTTTTTATTGACAACAACTAAACTTCTTTCAGTATGCATTTCTGACTTTTAGCAAAAGTTTAAGAGAAAATAAAAATCAGACTGCCCTTTGATACCTTTAGCTAGTCAGATTTGGGACGTGATATAATCGCTCTGGAGTTGTTACATAAGAAACTTGGCAACTAATTTGGCTTAGATCTGAATGCACCTGTCAGCCACAGCATAACTGGTAGAAGTTGTGCCATGGTGATGTTGACAATGGTATTAAGTATTCACTGAGATTTAGCTGGCTAGCCACAAATTCCACATATTTAACTCATTTTATGTGTATTTTAGAAATATCAGAAAAATGAGTTCTCAATATCTTCAAATGAAGAACTCAAAGCTAACAAATGTTGGGGATTAAATTTAAAAAATCTGTCTATGTGCGTTGCTACAGTGGTTGCCTTTCAGTTGGAAGGTGGTGATCAAACATGGATATAACAGTGCCAGGTTGAAGACGGTATATTCTTTCCTACCATCACCTTTCCTATTCCTTGATTCCTTTTGTTCTTTATTTCTAGATTGCTCTGGGGAGAGTAGTAATTAAAATCAGTTCAGGGAAAGCATCTGCAGAGTTTCATTTTTTAAATAGAAACTAGAACTGTTAACATTACCACTCTAATGTATACTTCATTAGAAGTCAAGGTTAACAAAAAGTAAAAACTCTAGAAATTTATAACGATATTGATTTTTCCCAATGAACAAAAACTGTGGCAGGAAATAACAGGACATTGGTATTATCTCTGTTGTCAATATCTAAATGTACAGGAGTTTTTAAGAGAAAAGAAGGCCAGTAGTCACATTCTTCAAGATGATAAACTCTCAGTCCTTTTAGGATCTTGAACTTCAGACACTTAACAACCTTCTGTCCATTTAGGTAATTTAGTCTTTTTGAAAAGAAGATTGGCAGAAAGGAAAGAGGGCAAAGCACTCTGTTTATCTAAAGAAAAATAGAGCCTGGACACTAAATGCACAAACTTCCATCATGTTGTCCCTGCAAGACACTTTACTCTAAACAGTGAAAGAACATTTACAGAACAAAGCATAATTGAGATGTTGACCATAACCACTCCTTGATCTCAGAAACCTGTTCACCGGCTCATGGCAGAAAACAAATAAATGAATAAACAAATAAATAAATATTTCTTCTGGGTCTTCCACGATTTAGTGCTTAAATAATATTACATTCATGAAAGTATACATAAGATAAATTCTGAACTACTGATAATATGTTTTAAATACACAGTGTTAGAAATAAAGAAAAACAGCTACTACTTAGATAAATCATTATCCAATCATCCCTTACGGACCTTTCTCTCCAGTATTCCATCATAAGCTAACAAAAAATAAGTAAAATTTCCTTCTCCCATGAGAGGCATTAAGAATAATTTAAGGACAGATCACTGTAAAGCCAAAAAATTAAAAAAAAATCATTTTCAATTCTAGGTTGAAGAGAAAGTATTTTATAGTACTCAAAATATTTTATTAATTATTCATTAGTTTCTAAAAAATAAAATATTTATTATTCTTTAAACTCATGTCCTGCCAATTTTTTAAAAAACATGGATTGTTGATCTAATAGTTTGAAGGCTTTCTTTAAACAGAAAATTGAGATAACTATTCCCAAAAAAATTCTTAAATAATTTAATTATGTAATATGTCAAAGTTTATATATATATTCGTGTGTGTGTGTTTTGTTAGAACAGGTTAATATAAATGTGATTTTGGTTAATATAAACAAAATGGCAAAGGAAAACTATTATTGATTGAGCTTTTATACAATGTGGTAAGCACTTGAATTATATTTTACATGTGTTTTTTTTTTCATTATTAAATCTTCAAGGCAGATCCTTGGGTACTGTTTATTGTCTTCATGTTATTAATGACAAAACTGAGCCTGAGAGATTTAATATATGTTCACAGTTCGCAGATCATTGTAATTCAAACCATGGTCTTACTAGAAGCTATGTGCCATGTATCTTCCATACTGAAACTGTAATACATCCTTACACCATTCTGTGGACAGTCCTGATCTTCTAATTAACATAAGTTACACAAAGGAAAAAAGTTATATTTTAACATCACCCTTTCTATTCATTTAAATTGGAATAGTTATCTGTATCATGTCAATATTATGAATCTATTCAAATGGCAATTGTGATAATGGTTTATGTAAGTATTTCACACATTCCAAAATGTCATACAATCCAACGTGTTCTCTTTCCTAAATTGTTAGGATTCTTGTGTTGTTCTATTTGAAAATTTGAAACTTCTTTCCACAGCTTTACACAAATGTTCTGATTAGGTGTCATTAAATATATTCCTTTGGTAAGACATTACTCACAAATAACTAATTATAAAACCAAGAGAAGAGAGGATAAAGTAAATAATGGTATTATCAACCTATGATAACTTTTAACATTTAGTGTTTAGGGTATATGCCCTTAATTTATATGCTAATATGTCATAATAGGAGGGCTTTTACTTGTCTTTTTCTCCAGTGTATAAATAACACTAGGCATGATAGCACTCTCTTTAGTGTTATGCTTCTATTCTATTGGCTGTCTACAAAGAGCAGTTTAAATCTCCTTGCTTAAAAGGTGACAAACTTTTTTAAATCACTGTTGTCAATAACATATCTCATTTTATAAGGGTCAGTAGTACATTTGTGTTTTTTGTTGTTGTCGTTTTTTGGTTTTTTTTTACAGAATCAATTTTTATTTAGTTTTTCACATGGCTTTCGTTGCTCTGAGACTTCGTTGTGTACGTGGTACTGGGGTTTGAACTCGCGTACTTGTGCACGCCAGGCAAGCACTGTAACCCCTGAGCCACTGCTCCAGCCCCTCAGTAATACATTTGAAGTAGAACGACAGAAATACAGTTTTCCAGCTTCACTTTTAAACTTACATTTAATTGGTTCAACATTTATTTTGAATGCCAAAGAATCATATTTTCTAACTTCCCACTTATTGACCTATTTCTGAAGAATTGTAGTAGCCATACAATAGCAACACTAATAATGATAATAAAACTAGTAATAATGGTTTGGGATATAGAGGGAAGCTAGAAATCACAAAATGATAAAGATTGTGTTATTATATTTTCTTTTCTTTTTAAAAGAGAGGGACAGTGAGAGAGAGAGAGAGAGAGCAAGAATCAATTTTTATTTAGTTTTTCATGTGGCCCTTTGTGTACGTGGTGCTGGGGTTTGAACTCACATTCTTGCACATGCCAGGCAAGCTCCATAACCACTGAGCCACTGCTCCAGCCCCTTCTACTGTATTTTCTATCTGCTTAAATTTAATCATCATTCCTACACTTAGAGAAAAATAGAAATAGGAGATATTGGTGAGATTCTGCTTAGGAGATGACGGATTGTAGCTAATGGAACTGTTCAAAACAGGGGCATGGTGGGAGTCAATCTTTATCTGTGTGGTGGTCACGGTGATAATTATTTTTCACAGAACCAGAGCTAATGTCATTTATCCATTTATTCAAGGAAGTTACCAGTGAACACTGAGAATATTTAGAAATTTTGGCACTCTTCGTAAATATGAACTATGTATGGAAACGTGGCAGTAATGTGTGGTGCTAACAGAGGCTTCTAACCCCTCCTAACATTGGACCTAGATATTTAAAGTCAGAATTATAAAGGAGAAAGGAAACAGAGGAGAAGTTACAGGCTTGTGTTTTGGACTACACGAGACACTACTTTGTGAACTCCCATTAGAGTTTAGTTAACACAATGAGGGGTGTCTCAGTCCCAAAAAGAAAGTTCCTAATGACTCAATTATGAAATAAAATGCAAGTATAAATTTGGTTTCTGGTCAAGTTAAATAGTAATAATACTAACTGCAGAAATAATAACATAAATTATTAAGGTACTATTCTGAACATTTAATATGTTTTTATGTTTGCATCCTGAAATTAATTATGTGAAATCAGTATCCCTGATTTCCAATTGAGAGATTTGAAATTCAGACATATAACTTTGCCTTATAAAATAACAAATAAAAGGTAGTGAGGATTTAAAAATATTCATTCTTACACTAAATATTGTCCTTTCATTATCATTCCTCTAAAATATGTGCTAACATGATGCATTTATTTAATTTAATTTATTTATTTGTTTATATATTATTTTTTCCAGTATGGGGGATCTAATCTGGGGTTGCTTTGCCACCGAGTTATATCCCAAATCATTTTACTTTTTATTTTGAGACAGGATCTCTTTAAATTGTTGAGGTTCTAAGTTGCAGAGCCTGGCCATGAACTTGCAATTCTCCCGACTCAGCCTCTTGAAATTATAGGTGTGCACAACCATGCCGGCAACTTGGTGTATATTAACACATGAAAATTATTTATTATGTACATTAGTAAATTTTATATATATGAAAAAAATTTTTAAAATGGAGCCTGAAATTTGCAAAACTGGGTATTATGTAGACATATGCATATACACACACAGGCACATTTGTATCCTCTTTGGTTAGAAGTAGTGTTGGACTATGTAAATTTGTTTCTATTTATAAATACATACATATATATATATATATATATATATATATATATATATAAATGTAACAGGTAAGGATTATCATTGGAATCTCTGAGTAGCTTATATTTCATTGTCTAGAATTGAATAAATTGCTCACTTGTATTTGCAAGGAAGAATTGGAAATGTTATTTCTTTTCTATAGAGGCATGTTGCCAGCAAGTAGTCTCTGTTATACATGTCAAATTAAAACTAGGCAAGGGTGATAAGTAAATTTGGTAACTATAAATATGAATGCTTAATGAAAGTATCCATTTTAAAGACTAAAGTTCAAAAATAAAGCAATACATACGAATGTCATACTATTTTCTCTTACTAAATTGGATAAAGGTTGCTTTTGTTACTGCTGTTGCGCTGTTTCCTTTATACTTATTGCTGCTGGTTTATTTAAAATGTCCATTCTTAGCTAAAATTAAAAAAATATATGTATAATATATTGGTGACGATAAGATGATTTACAATATGCAGTTTTGTCAACAGGTCATTTGACATTGTGTGTAAAAGTATGAATTATTCTCTGTTGTATATAATCTCTATCAGGGTGGAAATCCTGCTTATTGCAGAATAAGACAGTGAGCTGAGATGCATGCCAACTCAAAACAGACATATGCTAAATGAATGGGTGAATACTTTTAATTTAGTAATTCCAATACTAAAAAATAGCCTTAAGATTAAAAGATCTTCACATACAAATCTATATAAAGTCCTATTAAATATGCTCTTATTTATAAAACTAAAATGAAAATATAATCATATCCCAAAATATGTGGCTCTTTCATTAAATTTTTGTATAATATGATGCTGGACATTTATTACAAATAATAATGCTCAGGAACAAAGGGAAATGTTTGTGCTAAATGGAATAGCATTTGCCAACTATTATACAGAATATGATATTAAAGCTGGAAAAACATGCTATTTTACATAATTAATGAATTGGTGTTAACCATTATTCTGAGGTTAATTTAATTCCCACAACTGATTAGCTAATTTAGTCTTCAGATTTATCATCAGGCTTATGATGTCACTATTACTAATAAAGTGTTAATTATTTTAAGTCTTGATCAATCCTCTGAGGTCAATATTATTTGAGTCCCTAGGCAACTGAATAAGAGAAAGGTTAATGTGTTGCAGAATGCACATTTAAAGAGCTTCAGGGACAGAGTTTGAATTCAACAAAGCAAGCTACAAAGCCCTTAATCTTAAACTTCCTCATCTATATGTACAATTATATAGACCATAATTTATTAGGGTTTTACTTCATTTGCCTGCTTATGATAGCATTTTCTTCAATGGATATGCATCATTTATATAATGAATTCAAAGGAAGTGCTTTGGAGGGCTTATGAAAAATGCCTGGTTAAATAAACAGTAAGTGAAAAAAGAAATGAACTATATTCATATTTGGGGAGGATAAGATATTTTGCCAAATCAATTAAAAAAGTCCAGGAATCACAAGTCATCTAGTGAGATTACTAATCTAATTAGAGCCTGAAATTGAAAATGCTACGGTTTTACTGGTATTATGTCAAGAAGGTTGAAGTGAACATGAGTAAGGTTTGGGGGACCGCTTATGTGAGTTCTCAGTTTGTAGCTGATACTTCAAGAAATGGTTCTCCTGATTTTCTGTGTTTCCTCTTCTCCATATCCAGAAAGTGCTTACTGGCAGATAAACACAATTTCCACTTCCAGGATCAGAGCCTAATAAATGATATCCTATTTTAATGTTTTTTAAAGAAAGTATATAATTCATTTGTACGTAAAAATATGAAAATTGCCCTGCTAATCTAAAAAATTAGAAGAAAAATTACAAGCTGAAATCTTTAATAAAAGAGTCACCAGCATGCAAAAGCTTGTAAATATATTTAATGTCCTCTGCATTCAAGAAAACAGTCATACATATGTACGTTTATATGTAACATACATGGGTATGTATGTATGTTCATTTTCAGGAATTCTGAAGAATTTTGAAGAATGAAGATTGATCTATTATCTGTATTTCTCTGAAGTCCCTGAAATTTGTTAATTATTCCTCCTTAGTTCAATGAAAAGGGAAACAAAACAAAACAAACAAACAAAAAACTAATCTCAGGTACTAGGGTGGTTATAAAGAACAGTTTTTTCCAGATATCAGGAGGCACCTATGAAATTCTTTATCCCTAGGATTGCAACAGCTGAGCAGCATCAAGTGGACAATAGTAACTGAGGACACAAGAGAGTCTTAAGTCTTTGCATTCTAAATTGTCAATTTCAAATAAAAAGTCTGAAAATTAAAGGAGGCATTTTCATTCTTATGAAGACAAAAAAAAAAAAAAGAAGAACTTAGAAACAAACTGATCCAGAAAAAAATAGACATTTATAACACCTAAATCAGAGGTCTAAACTGTAACCAAGTGGGATTAAAACTTTCATTGAGGGGCTGGAGCGGTGGCTCAGCGGTTTCGGCGCTTGCCTGGCAAGCACGAGGACCCGGGTTCGAACCCCAGCACCAGGTACACAACTGAGTGTTTGAGCAACTAAGGCCATGTGAAAAACTAAGTAAAGTTGTTTCTCTCTTTCTCTGTCTCTCTCACTGCCCTCTCTCTTAAAAAAAATTTTTTCATTGATGAGCTCATGCTATAAAATTGGAAAAATGGGAAATATTCTAGTAAACATTTTAGGTAATTGTGGATAGTTTTAGTACTATATTCAATGTGATAAGTGGTAATTTATTTTCTTTTTTTTTAAGTAAGAGGGCCAGTGAGAGAGAGAGAGAGAGAGAGAGAGAGAGAGAGAGAAAGAGAAATAACTTAAGATTTTTATCTGGTCTTCGTTGCTCCAACACTTAGTTGCGTATGCGTACTAGGATTTGAACTCTGGTCTTCACGAATGCCAGACAAGATCCGTAACTGCTGAGCCACCACTCCAGCCCTGTCAAGTGGTAATTTCTTAAAGATTACTTGCGATGTAAAATCTGAAACCATATGAATAAATTTATCATTGTATAATGAATACTTGAAAAATATTTCTTCAACGAATTATGCATATCTTCGAAGGATTGATACACTTTATTACTCAATAGTAAAATGATGAAAATGATAAATTGCATTTGTTAATATCTCCACATGTCTCAATCTAAAATGCTTATGCTGTTGGGAAGATACAAAGTTTGTGGAAGGTGATCCAAATTTCTACAATTTTAGCACTTGCTTAAAACAGACTTTTAAAAATTTAAATTGCGAGTGTGCAGTGATGAATAAAGGTGACAATTGGTGCAGTTTGGTTTCTCTATCTGGATTTTGGCAAATGTGCTGAGTTTTGCTCACTATTGCTTTGTGCCAACAGTGCAAATGCCAGTTTAGGTATTCCAGGATGAGCAATATCATGGCAGCGTTCACATATTTCAGAATTTCACATATTCCGTGTTGTTGTTAAGCTAAGCCTTTGTATAAGTTGTCTTCTATGATGATTGGTTTATGCTTATTCTGTACCAAGATAAACAAATAGCAAGTAAAACCCACAGGTGTATAAGTTCCCATTTGTAGACTTGCAAATTCAAAGGTGCAATTCTCAAGATAAGATGCTAACTCAGTCTTTGTATTGTACACTGACTCATTAGTGCCAATTTATTACGTCATTGAAAGTACATCGACGTGATGTCCTTAAATTTTCACATAAAGGACTTTCATCAATAGCCAATGTTCAATGCTTTATCTGTTTTTCAGTTCTGTGTACATATTCAACCAAAAGAAATGTAAAGTGTATCGCGTTTTGAGACTACACTTTCGTCTCTACTTTGAAAAGTAATAAAAAATATCTTCTCACTTAGAAAGAACTCATCATATTTACCTGAAAAATATTCAGATCTTTTCTTTCTTTTAATGTGGAGTGACTGGTTTTAAAAATGTACTATATTTTACATGAACCATAATCCTATTCAGAAATTTTTTGTAGTATAAGGCAAATTAGAACATAATGGAACGCTGAGAGCAAGGTAGCCTTTGTCATATTTCCCTTTCTTAGCTGCAGCTGGCCCAGTTTCATCAGATTAGTTTCCTTTCCCATGAGTCAGAATACTAACTAAAATGTCAGATTTATCTTTTTCAGCATCTGTGATCTAAACGGTGAAGCTGTGGGTTGAGAAAACAGGTCGTCTAATGACCCTTTCTAGGCCAACCTTCTAGCACCAACTATCAGAAACATATGTTGTAAGTAAATTTCCTTTTATTTAGGGACTACATATTTTTACCCTACAATAATAACTTTCAGATGCAATGTAAACATTTGGAAAATTTTTTCAGTAATGTTTAAAAAAGATGAATGTGAAACAAGTATACAAAATATACTTAGTTCTTATATTCTGCATGTTTACATCTACAATAATTACGCATGTATTTAGAGGAATATCTAGTTTTGACTATTTGAATTTCTTTTGTTGTTCTTTTTTCTGATTCTCTTTTATTCCTTCTATATTGTCTTCCTTTGGGATTATTGAAATATTTTTTGTTATTGTTTTATTTTCTTCTTTTTTAGTATTTATTATTTGCATTAGTATTTTAAAGAATTTTTTTCAGTTTGGAAATTTGACAAGACTCATCTGATGCCACAGATTATATTCATGTGAGGGCTGTATTTACAGACAAAAGGTTCTGATGGATAAAGAAATATCAAAAGCAGGAAAACTTTGGAGGACTAAGTGACCAAGAGGTATAGAAGTCCTCAATAAATTCTTTAAATCCCTAAGCCATGAAACCTGGCTGGACTTCTTAAATCTGTTAAGTCAGTAGCAAAGCACTGTAAAACTGATCAGCAATGACATGGACTTATTTCATTTCATTTATTTTTGAGGCAGGGTCTTGCTAAATTGCTTAGGGTCTCGCTAAGTTGCTAAGGCTGGTCTTGAACTCATGATCCACGTGCCTCAGCCTCCCAAATTGCTGGGATTAAAGGAGTGTGCTTCTGTGTCTGGCAACATGTGGATCTTAAAGTACACATTATGGATCCCACTGTTTTTACCTTGGTCAAAAGTTCAATGTTTGGACACCCAAAAATACAAAACAAAAAACCTGACATGAAGGCATCCTCAAATCTCTCTTTACATATATTCTGTTTTAATTATTTAATAGTTAATCTAGTTGATATTTTATATTTAACAATTTCTAAACCTCATATAATTGCTCTCTTCTAGAAAATATTTTATTATTATTTTCAATTTTTATATTAGACTCCCATATGGATTAGATACTATTACTACTTGTTTGGTTGCAATCATCATAATAGTTTGAATATAATATTATTAGCAATTTTACATTATGTTTGCCATTCTGTATTATGCAGTAAACCATTTCAATAAATCATTCTCTTTGAAATTATATTTTTCCTTAATTGAAAATTTTTGAAAAGGCTGAAAATGAAACTTACAGAATATTATTCTACATTATTAGTTGCATTAAAATTAGGTTTAATATAAGAAATGTAAACATTTTTAAATACCTCTTAATAACAATGACTAAGACCTTTTCTGCTCTTCTATAGCATATATTGCAAAAAGATGTGCTTGCTGATATTTCTTCTATGAGTATGTGATGCTGGTTTCTTATTTATTTACTTTTTATTGATTCTGGGGTTTTATCCCAGGGCTCTACTACTGACCTATAGTCTCAACCTTTTATTTTTATTTTTTCATTTTGAGGCAGGCTGGCCTCAAATAGTTATCCTGTTGCCTCAGATTCCAGCGTCACTGAGATTATAGGTGAGGGTCAACAGACTGGTTCTTTTTGTTGTTTGTTTTCAAAGAGAGAGAGAGAGAATTCTTTCTATTCATTTATTTTATCTAGCCTTCATTTCTCCAACAGTGAGCTGGGATTTGAACCCAGGTCTTTGCACATGCCAGGCAAGCGCTCTAACCGTTTGAGCTACCACTCCAACCCCACCTGACTAGTTCTTGTAAAGAAAAAAAATCATTCTTTTGTGTTTTATATCAATAAAGTATTATTAAACTGGCATTTAGAGATTGGAATTGATTTCTAGTTTTCCTATTTGTTAGTGTGTTTAGGCATCTACATACATGCTTAAACTTATAAAATTTCAAAAAATTGTTTCCAATCTTATTCCCTTTCATTCTGTTCTTCAGATCAAGGAAAAGTGGTTTAATATAATACACCTTTTTCAATCAGTTATCCATATATGCACTAAACTTAATTGTATATATTTACCTTAGTCAACTAGCTACTATTTATTTACTGCTTTCTTATTGTCTGGCTATAGTATAACTAAAACCAAGCAGAAAATTGCATGTGAAATTCTATTTATCGTAGAAAGATGGTTCATAATTCCAAATATTATAATTTTCTAGGATCACCAGCCTTAATATTAGCAAATCTTCAAATGACAAATGTATGTCATTTGTGAAATATTAAAGGATATTGTTCATTTTCTTTTTGTGTGCATTAAAAGCACTTGTTAATAATCCATGAAGTATAGTATTACCCAGAGTTACTTTTGTTTGTTTTTGAACATATGTAACAAACTACTCAGTATACAAGCTCTGTACTTTCTTTTTTCCCTGTGTTTAAGGACAACAGTGAATCTATCAGGACCAAGCTTGGGTTGTAGGGATGGTGTGAACATGAAATACTTTCCTATAACTATATGCCCATGTATGGTAAAGGCAGACCATGAATTCCATGAGCCATTGACTACTTTGTTGTCTCTTTCTTCTCTCTTCCATTTTTTTAAATCTCTCTTTAGCAATTTATTACAGCTCAAAATTAAAGATTTTAAATTTTCAAGAATGAAACATTTCAGATATTTCTCTGTTATTGTGTTTCTAAAATTGGATCCTTGGTATTTGATGATAACTCACTGATAAATTGAACAAAGAAAAATATGGGATATCTTGAAAATCAAGCTACTGTTACACTGTCCAGATTCAGATGGAGGATTTTTGAAATTCTGGTTGGGATTAGCAAAATCAGTGTTGTTTAAGGGAAAAAAGTTGTTGTTTTTCATCTCATTCTTGTGTTTTCAGAATCACAAACTATGTTGTATTTTTTCCAGACTCATAAGTACTTCTACCTAGCTGTCATTTGATGAATAAATTTGCAAGAAAACAAAACAAAAGTAAACAAATCAAGCTAGAAAATTGATCATCAACCTGAAACTCAAGCATTTCCTTGGATTGTAGACTGCTTTTGTTCTTCATGTTTGGAAATCTGGACATAGTTGATAATTTGAATTATTGACATTAGGCATGAGCATGTTTTCCCTGAGCCAAATGTTGATAAAGAACAATGACTCTAAAAACTCCAGAAAGTAAAAAGTTAATTGTAACCCTGAAAAATTTTCTCTAGCTTTTACTCTTCACTGAAATGTTGCTAAACCCAAACTGATCAACTGAAAGGCTGCAACCACCACTTTGCGTCTCTACTACCCTGTTCTGAAGTTAATATAACATAAGTTTCCACAAATGTTGAAGGATTTCCATAGTGAACATTCTTGGAACAAAACTAAATTTTGACTGATTTTTCCATCTGTCACATTATTATATTTAAGCATCTTGCTTTTTTCTCTAATGTCAATTTCAAAGTTGTTCCTGTTTTGCAATAATTTCATATAAGCTTGAGCTAATGACTTAGGCTAATTTTTCTCCTTCATCTCTATGTACTGGGCATTTAAACTGGACACCAGGAAGAAATATATATATATTATATAATATATCATATAATGTTATAATATATTATTAATAAATTATATGTTAATAATTAATATACTAATATTTCTATTAATACTAATATATTAATACTATATTAATATTTCTATTAATACTAATATATTAAAATGAATAAGAAATAAACATGTGGTGTGAACAAGAGCCATTAAGTTTTTCTCAAAGTTAATGGCTTAAACAACAACTCCAAAACAAGCATTGCTTTTTTCTTTAAGTTTACCAAAAAAAAAAAAAAATCAAATAGAAGCCTACTTAGTCAAATATTAGCACTTTGGATCTTTCATTCATGTTAACTTGTGCCAGGGGCTTGGGTATGCTTGCTGTACAGGAAATACATGTATACAGTATACATTAATATGTTTATAAATCATTGCAATGAAAGAATGTAAGGGTGGATGAAATATTTATAGATATGCTTAAGGTTAAATAATAGCAAAGTATAATAATATAGTGTTATTAATGATTGTGAATTTTATAATCAATTGAAAACATTAAGCTATTCTAAAGGAAAAAAACAGTTACTATAAATATAATACTAGTAACCATGAAAATTATGGTTTAAAAAGATATTGAAAGAAGATGGTTTAGGCACATAATGAAGATAGTGTTTCAATTAATTTATATATTCACCTACTCTAAATGTGGGCACTAACAGTGATAAGAAAAAATATGTCCCAGAGTCAAGTATGGGTTGGCCAATATTGTTAAGGAAATGCTGGTGTCAAAGCACACTAGATTTCATATTTCAAATTTCTGAGGTAAACTGCAAATCCAGCCCAATCCTCATACCACAGAGTTACAGATTTGTTCAGAATATCAAGGAATTAGGAGTGAATTTTATTCTTTGGAAATTCTTCAGTATGTACCCAATTGTAAGGTTAGAAAATATATCCTGATTTCTATAACTGTATCATTTATTGTAACTTCTTTTACATAAATTTTATTATGTTAATTTAGCTTCTTTGGGTTAATATTTTGCATAATTATTTTCAGATTTCGTAACATTAGGGCAATATTCATTGCTTGAAGCTGTTCATATTGGGCTGGAGTGGTGGCTCAGCAGTTTCGGCGCTTGCCTGCCAAGCACAAGGACCATGTGTAAAACTGAGTGTTGGAGCAAGTAAGGCCATGTGAAAAACTCAATAAAGTTATTTCTCTCTTTCTCTGTCTCTCTCACTGTCCCTCTGTCTTTAAAAAAAAAAAGCTGTTCATCTCTTTTCTTCCCAATAAAACTAACCCTGCTTGTTAAATTACTTCCTATGTTTCATGAATGATTTAAGGTAGAATATATTTTATGTGAAGCAAATAACCTGAATTATTTGTTAATGTACTAACTTGTAGAAAATTCTTTGGCCTAAATTTAAAGCATGACTTCTTAATTACACAACATCCAGCTTAGTTTTTGTTCTGGAATTACATTTGGTAGCTTTGAGATAACAAAATTGATTGATGCATTCACCAGTCTTCATTTCATCATTTATAACATGGAGAAAATGTGATATGTACTTATTCATGGGTATGCACATTGAGCTTGTGGATGCTAAACTAATGCTTAAATGATGTACTATATATTTTTTTCATGCCTCATTTTTTAATTTTAATTTTTATTTTTGAATAACCATACAAATTTTTAACAAAATAAAATAAATTGTGCATAGTTTCTGGATACTAAATTTACCCCAGGAGTGCCCCCCTCAATTTCCCACCCATATCCCTCCCTTCCCCTTCCCCCCATATCTCTAAAAAAAGATTATGTTGTATAGCATTATATCTTATCTGGATTTAACACATGATAATAGACCACCTTTCTCAATGGCCAGGGTCTAGATCCAGCCTCCACAGATGAGTGGACACATTGGAACCTTGGATCTCTGGGTTAAACTGATTTTACTAAGCATAATTTCTTCCATAGCCATCCATTTACCTCCAAAGGCTGCAATGTCATTGTTTCTAATTGATGTGTAAAGTTCCATGGTATATATGTACCACAGTTTTTGTATCCATTCATCCAGTGAGGGACATCTGGGTTGTTTCCATAGTCTAGCAATAGTAAATTGAGCTGCTATGAACATAGATATTGCTGTGTCACTATAATGCGCTGATTCTAAATCCCCTGGAAAGATACCCAGGAGTGGAATAGCAAGATCGTATGGTGGGCTCATCCTTAGTTTTTTAAGGATTCCCCACACTGCTTTCCAGAGGGGCTGTGCCGGTCTGCAGCTCCACTAACAGTGTGTTAGGGTGCCTATCTCTCCACAGCCCCTCCAGCATCTATTATTGTTTATTTTCTTCATCTTTGCCATTCTGACTGGCGTGAGGTGATATCTTAATATGGTTTTCATTTGCATTTCTCTGAATACTAGAGACTTAGAGCACTTTCTCATGTATTCATTGGCTTGATCAATGTCCTCTGGTAAGAAGTTTCTATTTAGCTCTTTGGCCCATTTATTAATTGGGCTGTTAGTATACTATATATTTTTACTCTTTCCTTCTCCTTTTTATCAGCATTTGCAATGAGATAAGAAAACAGTATGCTATCTAAACTGAGAAAGATATGTATGTTCAAATTTAAAGATTCCCATTATATTCTATATTGAGATTTTAAACAACAAATAAATTATATTCAGAAAAATAATAACTATATAAATATTTATTTAAACTACTCCTTAAATACAAACTTAAATTTTAATTTAGGTTTTAGGATTATTTTAATTTGGGGTATGTTTTATCTTTATTTGTATAACATTTTATAATATCACTTTTATACATATGTATTCACCATCTGTATCTTTTCAGTTCCTAGAATATTACTGCCATATGTTTCAAAGTCACTATCTTCATGAATACTTGGGAATTTAGTTCATACAGCTTTTTTTTCAGCCTTTGGGTGTTGTTTTACACACAAAACTCCCACTGAAAAATTGAGGTCTTAGTGTTCTACAAAGGTCCTGTATAAATTTCATTCTGTGATGTTATCTTTAAATCATAGCTAAAACACTTGATTAAAATACTAAAAGTAATGAGGCATTTATTTGTTCAAGAGATACCATAAACAAATGGAAGAGAGTAATAAAAGTTTAACATAGGGGCTGGAGCAGTGGCTAAGCGATTACAGCGCTTGCCTGGCATGCTCAGGTACACAAGTTCAAACCCCAGCACCACATACCCAACAAATATTTGGAGCAACAAAAGCCACATGAAAAACTAAATAAAATTGATTCAGTCTTTCGCTCTCTCTCTCTTTCTGTGTCCCTCTCTCTCTTTTTTTTTTTAAAGTTTAACATAGATCCAAAAAAAAATTTCTTTTTCAGTTCTGGTGATTAAACCCAGGGCCTTCCTCATGCTTGGTAAGAATTCTACCACTGAACTATATTCCCCAGCCCTTTTAAAAAATAATATATATATATGTATATATATACATACATATATACATATATAAAATATATATACAATTTTATTATTAATTTTGACATAGGACATTGCTAAACTGCCCTGGCTGGCCTTGAATTGTGGTCTCTTGCCTCAGCCTTCCAAGTAGCTGGGATTACAGGCATGTGCTATTGCACCTGCCTAACGATCACATTTTTAATGAAGCATTATATACATAAAAATATGAAAAATGCATGTATTTTTAAATGACTAATAATAATTTAAACACCATATGAAACATCACTGTAAGAAATAATGAAATAATTAATGATACTCACTCTCATCTTATATTTTTTCCAATCACAAATTTCTCTACTTAAGATACCACTAGGATATTGACTTTTATAATATTCATTTTCTTAACTTTCATATTTTTTCATATTTTCATATTTTAATGTGTACATAAACAGTATAGGTTAACTTTGACACTGAATATTTCAAATGTGGGGAATCTTTATTCTTCTAGCAATTTTATATATATGTATATATAATCCATATTTCCTTTATGTCTTTTAATATGCTGATTTTAATAATTTTAACATGATATTTACTGAACATTATGTGTATTATTTTTTAAAATTGATAAATTGATTTTTTAGCTGTACATAACATTAGGATTCATTTGTTATAATTATAAAGCATGGAATATAAATTTACCAATATATTTTTAAGATTCTCCTATTCCTTTATAGAACTGCTGTTCATTTTCATTAAAATAGAATTTTGCTCTTTTCCTTGAATGATACTGATTTAAGAATTGTTCTATTGATCCTTTTCTTTCAACCCTACATTCCTGCTATGATCTTTCTAGTACATGTATTCAGATGATTGTATTTCTGCCAAGTATATTCTGAGGAGTGGAATAAGTTAACCTAACTGTATGCAAATCTTCACCTCTCCTGCAAAAACCAAACTGTTTTTCAACATGCATTTCTACTAGTAGTGCACATAGGTTAAAAGTATTTCACCTTTTTACCACCCCTGATATTGCCAATTTATAAAAACTGCTACCACATTAAATTGCACAGAAATGAATCTTATAAACTTGTCTTACATTTGTCTGTTTGCTAATGTAATTTATTAGCAGTTTGGATTTTGTTTATTTCAAAAATCCTTGTTCTGTCTTCTGTCCCTTTTTGTATTGTATTGTCACTTTTAAAAAGGTTTTTAGTGGTTGGTTTAAATTATTTTTACTAGTTTTATAAATGTCTTCTATTTTCCAGTTTATCATTTCATTTTTTATGAGATAATAATAATTTTAAAGTAGTCATAATTATTTATCACTTTATTTATCAGTAGTTTTATTTGTACTTTCTACTTCAAAAAGCTATTTTGTACACTATTTTAAAAACATTAATATTTGGTAACCATATATCAGTCTTTCATTAAACCAGAATTTGTTTATGTGTAGGGTGATGTAAGTACAGAATTTGACTTATCTTTATCCTGAATGGCCTATAGTCATTTCTACGATGTGATGAGTAACTCTGCATGCATGGATTTATTTGGGGACTTTTTAATTAATTGCCTCTCAGTATATTTATCGATGTATAAATACAAAATTTGTCTTTATAGATGCTGTAGTAAATTTTCAAATCAAACACAGCCTATTTCCCATCTTGTTTGTTAACATATGTTCATTAAAATTGTTCAGGTTTATTTTCATGTAAATTTAGATTCAGATTCTACTCAAACATATGGAAATATTTTAAAATTAGAAATGCTTTGAATCTATTAACAATTTTTGGAAAATTGAGATCTTTATAGTTGTCAGTCTCCAACTCTATTCAGTGTCTTATGTCTTCATCTATTTAGGTGAGGAGAAATCATAGAGACTGAAGTTTTCATTATAGTCTTGTGTAAAATATTTAGTACTGATTCATTCCCTTTATTAATTTTAGGATTATCAGATTTTAGGATATACAATCTTAATTCATTTAATTTTACATATTTTAGCTGCTTCTTTTTTAGACTTACATATATTTTTAAAATTTGGGGGAACATACTTGTCCATTTCTGCTCCTGTTTGGTTTTAAGGTATTCATGACCCACAGTGATGTTATATCCTTTGTTTTTTATCAGAAATGCCAGGGAGTGCTGGGGATGGTAATGCATGCCTGTAATCACAGAGACTTGAGGGGCTGATGCAGGAAGATCGCATCAGTTCAAACCCAGCCTCAACAACTTAATGAAGACCTAAGCAACTTAAGCAGGACCCTGTCCCAATATAAAAATATAAATAATAAATAAAAATGGCTGGGGATGTTGCCCAGTGGTTAAATACCCCTGGGTTCAATTCCTGATACCAAAACAACAACAACAACAAAAAAACCCCAGATGCCCAGGAATTATGAGAGTAATTGGTTATTTTCAAACGATCAATGCTCATTTTATTTGTATAATTTATTAGTATTTATTTTAATCTTTCTATATTTTATTCCACATTAATGTTGTCTATTTTTGTTCTTTCATACTCTTCTTGAGAGAAATTATTTTCATGTTTTAGACTTAATTCCAACATATGATTTTTGTAGTCATAAATTTTCTTTTAACTCCAGAGATTAGTGTATTCTACATATTTTTTAAAGAGCTAGAAAGAAGCATCAATTTTATTTAGTTTTTCATGTGGCTTTTGTTGCTGAACACTTGTTTGCACACGTGGTGCTGGGGTTTGAACTTGCGTCCTGGCGCATGATAGGTAGGTGCCATATTTGCTGAGCCACTGCTCCAGCCCATGGATTCTATATCTTTTTATATTTTTTATATTTGTTAAATATTATTCTATTTTGTCTAACATTAATGCTTTTATGCCATTTTCTTTTGGTTCTTGTTTGTGTAGTTACTTCTTGCATATTCCTAATTTTATAGAATTTTATCCTTAATTTTTTGATACCTATTAGAACATTGTTTACATGATCAGATAATCAACATGATTTAATTGGAACTTTTATTCTTATAAAATGTAATATCCAATATATCTAGGATTTAAGTTATTTTGTTTAGTACATTTTTGTTCCATGTTGTATTCTGTTTTGTTAATTTCTCCTTTTTCCCCCATTCTCCTTTTTATTGTTTGAATTATCACTTCTTTCACTTTTTTCTAGTTTATACATGTTCTTTCCATTATTTTAATGGCTATGGTAAATAGAATCTGTTGCCAAATAATAAAATGATATGAATAACTTTAGGCATGTTAAGTTTTTATATACCTTCCTTTTATATGTTTACATGCTTCTGGTGTTATTTTATATTACTATATTTTTAATCTCACAAAGCATTATCATTAAAGCATTTTACAGTCAATTTTATTGGCATTTATCCAAATAGTTATTTGCCTTGTTTGTGTGGCTTCTATGAACTTCTATTTGAGAATATTTTCCTTCTTTCAAATGTTAATATTTTCAATTTCCTTTAGTGTTAACTTGTGGTTAACAACATGAAATGATAATTGATTAGTTATTCTTGTGAACCCTAAGGGCAGTTTTCCATACAAAAGAATAATTCAATTATAAGATAATTTACAATTCATCCTTTATTTCATCTGAAGTGATAAGTTACACTAGTTGGGTCTTTGAAGTATTCAGGTCAAGTTCCAATCACTGAGCAGGGTTTTTCAGGTTACAGAACTGCCCTTGAATTCATCCTTGGAGGCCAATGTAGTGTGTGTATCACAGATACTTGATAGCGTATCTGGAGAAGTGCTTGAGGTTAAGTGAAAAAACCAATACAGAAATTTAAGGGGAACGTTATCCCACTTGACTTCATCAAGGAAATGCTGATGGTTTATGGGAGTTCAGCTGGCTGAGAATTATTTTTATAAATAGCTTCTGGAAAATTGTCAGTCGTCATCTGGTCTGCTGTTGTCTCTGTCCTCATGTCATCTTTTCCTCCATTGCTTCTCAGATTTCTTCTCATTCTCATTTAGTTCTCTGTCACTTGGGTTTTCATTGCTGCTGTCCTACACATTTTTAAATGTTATAGCTAGATCCTTTATTTTGGTATATCTTTCAGCACCCTAGTCTATATTTGCTTCATTTGCCTCCACTTATTTACTGTTTCAATAATGGTCACTGACTTTTTTATTCTTTCCTACTTCTGCAAGTTTAATGTGTTTTTCAGTCTTAGCGACACAACACTTTCTTACTCCCTTCACATATTCTCAAGCTTGTCTTATTTTTAGCATCACATTTTTTATAGTCTGTCTCTGATCATTTCAGTAAGTATGATGACTGAGTGTATTTCCACTGCCATTTTTTTTGCATGTTCATTATTAGTTCCTATCCATGAAAAACAAAATTTGCTCTTCTGACTAGCTGAGATGAAGGACCTTCTGCAGAGAAAATTGTATTCATTTCTGCCAGGTACCCTGGGCGCTATCAGTTAGAAACCTCCTCAACCATGTTCAATTGTTGAATTCCCCAGAATATGTGTTCATAGATTCTAAACCAAGTGAGTCTGCCTTGTAAATTTCTAGGATTGGAGTAGATCTACTTCTGATTCAAGCTTACCCTAAACATGAAGCACTTAATTTAGATAATCTCCATTTAAATTTTTCACTTCGGCAGCTGTATGCATTTACTTCTCTCTCTTCCTTGCCTCCTTGATACTTCAAACAAGGACTCCAGTTCCCCAGGGTTTCCATATGCCTTTCTCTTAGGTGTTTGCCTGAGAATTCCTCATTGTTATCTCTTGGATGTTTATGGAAAAACTTGCAAAGGTATTTTATCTATGACTATAAGTTTTCTTTAATGGAAGTGTTAGTATGAATAACCTTGAGTGTCGTTAAAGGAATATTTTTGCTGAAAAAATGTACTTTTCAAGAACAATTATTATTGGTTTGGTTTACAGTTTAGGCATTAGGCATGTATGACACATAAGACACTGTGGAAAGTAGGAACCTATATTTTGTAACCTTTATAAAACCTTTAATGATATATATCTGAAAAAGAAGCTTGCCTAATGACACCATTTTTACAAAGAACAATATGTGAGTGCAAGATAAATGTCAGCACATGAAACATGAAAACATCCTTTATTTTGATTTCTCAGAATTTTCCAACATAAGTATATATTTATGTACCTATGTAAATAAATGATCTGCCTATCAATATAGAACACAATATAGAGTACATATTTTATGAAGACCCCTCTCATTGATGTTGAAAAAATAATTTCTGAAACTACACCTATAACTACATTTAACATAGCATTATCTCATATAATAGCAACACAGGCACTAAAAACCAGTAAATTATAATATGTACATACAGTGTGAAATTGGTAGCCACATTGTATTGAATTGAGTCCAAGCTCCTCTGTATAATTCGCTATGTGACTTAATTAAAATTATGTAACCTTTGTGGGTTCATTTTGTCACCTTTCAAAGGGTCAATGAAATTATTATTTTCATAGATTGTTATATATAGGTGTTCAAATGGCAACATAAAATTAAAACAACATATCTTGGAACACTATACTTTATGATTCCATTCGTAATGCTGCTGAAGTTGTTATTTTATGATTTAGGAAATGAGAATAAATACAAATTCATGTATTTATAATTCATATTTGTCCCAATCTGTCCATTTTATTTAATGATGAATACATGTGAAGGAAAAAAAAGGGAAAGAACTATCTTAACAAATTCACTCTGTTTTATTTCTAATTAAAAATACATAAATAAGGACTGGTGGGGTGGCTCCATGGTTACGGCGCTTGCCTGGCATGTACAAGTACACGGGTTCAAACTCCAGCACCCAGGTACACAACTAAGTGTCAGAGCAACAAAAGCCATGTGAAAAACTCAATAAAAATTAATTCTCTCTCCCCTCCCCTCTCTCTCACACACACACTGTCCTCTCTTTAAAAAAAAATATTAAAAATGTGGAGCTGGAGAAGTATCTCAACAGTTACAGTGCCTGGATGGCATGCATGACGACAAGAGTTGGAACCCTAGTACCACATTCACAACAAAGTGTCTGAGCAACAAAAGCCACAGGTAAAAATAAAACTGATTCTTTCTTTATCTAGCTAGCTAGCTCACTGTTCTTTTTTCTCTCTTAAAAATATGCTTAAAATGTGACTAGTATTCACACTAATTTAATTATAAGCCAGCAAAAATGTGGCAATTTATATCTACTGGGGTTGGGGGACCTCTACACACAAACGTAACAGATGAATTTTATTGAATAGAAATAGTGGAAAACTTTTTTCAAAAATAACAACTACTAAAGGAGTGCAATTTACACATCCACCCAGACTTTAGAACCAAAGAAATAAGACTTCCTTTTTTTTTTTAAATAGACAATTTGAAAAAAAAAGGATGGTTAGTGCTATGGAATCGATGATTGTTTTGGAAGAATAAAAAGAAAACAAAAAGCTTTCAAAAGAAGTATGAGACATATCAGGAAAATATGAGATATATTAGGCAAATAAAAGGAATTCCACAAAAAAGGGAGTAATACTTTACCAAGGCCTTCAACTCAGAAACTGAACGGGTTAATCAAACCTCTAGTAAAATTAGTGACAAGTCAATAGAAACAAAGTTCCTAAATGTGGAAACTAAAGTGGGGAAGTAATTCCTATTGGTTTGTTATTTTGTTTTGCTTTTTACATTCAAAATGGAAAAATAATCAGCCTCCTCTTGTCAGGATTCACATTTACAAACATGAAAGAGAAAGCAGGAGAAAAATATTTAAATATAAAGGTAAAAGCTTTCAAGTCATCTTACATGTTAAATGTTAAAATGTGTTATTTAGAAAAATAGATTATTTTATAGCATAATTTAACACGTGCATCTGATCTGAGGAAACTACTTGGAATATTATGCTGAATAAAGGAGAATTAAAAGAAATCAGACGATTCAACATAGGAGAAGACAGCAGGTTCTCGACGCAGGAGTCAGACAATAGTTTCTGACTACCGAGGACCCTTTTTTTACAAATAGAAGTACACACACATATGGATTTCTTGATATTGCAGCAGGAAGTGATTTTTAATTAAGCATTAAAAACTCCGAAAACACAAGCTAGGGTTTTAGTAGGGGTCAGTGTAGGAAAGTAAAAACAATTAACTCTCTAGCCCAGTAACTGCCTCATACAAGACTCCCAATTAAATACAGATCTGAAAAAGGGAATTATGTAGAAGTGTCTGTATGGAGTGAGATGTCACCTGCTGAGCAAAGAAGGTGATTGGAGAGTGCATTAAGACAGAAAGACCTCTATAATTTCTTGGAGTTTAGGAGACTGTGGTTTCTATGGACATAAATTTAATACCCTTGACTCATAATTTTGTATTACCACCATTAAATTGGGTGAAATTTCTAACTCCTAACATCAAAAAGAGCATGAATTGTATCAGTAGACAAGAATCTGGATCACATTAACTGAAGTTAATTTTAGGATGAATTTTCACAATACTTTTTGTAACCTTTAGCCAGCAATTACTTTGAACAAACTCTTTCCATGTACTATTTATAAGATTTGGAAGAAATGTGTATACACATATCTCTACACGCTCAAATACATGTGGATATTTTCTATCTAGGCTTTGTTATGTAGATGTGATTATATATATCTGCCCTGACCTTAAATGCACATTTAATTATACATAGTCTTAATTTTGCAACAAAGGTTTATTTATTTTAAATTTAATTTTTTTTTTCAGCTTGAAAACCAGATCTGGTTAGTTTCATATATATCTTTACTATATAGAACCTGATCAAGATCAGGAATTTCAGTTTTGCCCCTTTAATTGCTTATTTCTGCTTGGATGTTACATTTCAAAAAAATAATAGGAACAGCACAAATTATAAGGTAACAATACTAGAGAGGAAAGAGAAGCAAATGGAACACATTACCTATGTTTCAATTCAGAGAAAGAAGCTCAGTAATAAATTATCAAACCAATATCTACCAACAACTGCAATTCAAATACTTTGTCAGCAAAAGCATCCCAGACCTATCATTCTATTCTCACACCTAGAATTAAGCCAAAGCTTTGATTTATTCCCCTGTGACCACTTTACAGAAAGGCAGAGGAATCTAATGACAGCCTCTTAAAAAGTCAAGATGTTCAATTAATTGATTTAATTCATTTTGTGACTTCTTTGTACCTATTATGATTAGACTTGGATGCAAATAAGTTATTTTGTAAAAAGACTCTCAGCTTGTTAATTCCAAATACAGGTAGGTTTTGTATGAGAGACAGTAAAAGTTATAATTTAAAGGTAAGATTGAAAAATATGCATTAGAATTAAGGTTAAGACATAACCTTAAACAATCACCTCATTTGCTTCAATTAAACACAAAGGAGGACCCCAAGTATTCTTGAGCTTGTGCATTTGGAGATCACTATTTATTGACAGTAGACATGAGATTAAACATGCTTGCCATTTTAACTAAAGGTGTTTATGTGTCCATGATCAGGCACAGTACATAAATAAGTGCCATTCTTTTTTATTTATTTTTAAATTTCAGAAGCACTAAGAATGAGAAAACAATGAAGAACTATCATTGAAAAATAATTTTGTATCAGAAATTAAAATGATTGCATAGAAACATATATGCTTTAATTGCTATATTAGGATAATCTCTCATTTTCTTTTAATTTTGGTTTTATAGCTGTGGTTAGGTTTCTGGCACACTTTCACATTTTAAGTAAGAAAGATGACTATGGTTTTGTAAATCTTACACTTTCAACCAGTTATGTATAATAGATAAAATATGAAAAGCAGGGTTATTCAAAGGAATATTCTTCATAATTGTTACTTTTCCTATAAATATAAAACTTTTAAAGTACTATTAAAATTGTAAATATTATATGTATAACTTATTCTTAGCAAAAGTTTATAAAGTTGTCCAGTTTCTAAATCTGTTTTATCCCACCTGACCCCATTATGCAATGCAAAGATTTTAGTATAAAAGGCTGAACATTTGCATTGGTTTGGAAAGAATATATACCCACATGGGGACAGAGTAAGTGAGGTTTTTATAGTTCCAAATATGTTTTCTTATTGAATTTGCACCTGCTTAAAGCTCAGCCAAATTATGGTACATGGGCCAGTACTATTTTCCATTTTCTTTGTGAATTAAAAGTAAAATAAATGTGCAATTGAGCCTAGACAACAGATGGTCGGCAATAGGTGTAAACATATGGTACCATATGTCTGAATGGCACTTTCAAAAAGTACTTGGCACTGTTAAAATATTTCATTTCCAATAGACATATAAATATACATACACTACTACAATTAAAGATAAAGTGACTGATTCATTCCTTACCATTTGGGAGAATTATAGCTTGGGAATAGATTGTGTATTACATTAGGAAAGCAGTAAAATTTCCTGTGGTGACCTGTGATGAGGTACAGAAAGCAATGCCAACATAGGGAGACAAGTCTGGAGTTTTTTGTCCTCTGGTAGGCCATTAAAGAGCATATGCAATTGAGACTACCTCCTATTTCAAAACTGTCTCCTGGGCACTTCCTGGGAAGGATATTTGTACCTGAAGGTCCTCTCCCCTCCCATAACCTCTCTCTCTCTCTCTCTCTTTTGCTGTACTGTGATTGTTCTCCTTTGCATGCTACCCTCACTTTGTATTCCTCCTTGAAAAGGAAAGATAAAGAAATTTTTATAATGACCAAATTTTGTTATACCCTTCAGCAGATTGAAAACTGAAAATGGGAATGAATATGTGTGTCTTGATTGTAGTTATATCATGGCAGCCAACAGTCTAACCAGGTTATTAATCACTTATCAAGCACAGGATGTGCTCTTATTGTTTTAAGGTATGTATAATTTATTTCAACTTCTAAAAGAATAGTAATTTTATTTATTGGAGAATAAATGAATGTATAGATACAAGTTTCTTCCATTTTTGAACTTTTCCCCTAGGTGCACCTAAACAATTAAATGGAAAGCTATGCAGTTGTCTCTGAGATTCAAAACTGAAGCTCCAGGGACTATTCAAGTACAACTCTTGTATCAGTGCAGCCTACTAAGCAAACTCAAAACTACAATGATTTTTAATACCCTGGGTTCTCTAATCTATTTTACTAAAATTTTGACTTTCAAGGTATAGATTCTGGATTTGATATAGGCAACAATAGCGCATAATACCACATAATCGTCTTTGTAATTTGCCTGCTTCCAGACTGCTCCAAATAAAAGGAATAATAAAAGATTATTCCTTTGGGTTTTATTGAATTGGTTCTCTAGTTCTTTTTTTCTTTTTCACTCTCATACACCAAATTTAGGGATTGTCATGTCTTTCTATTCTGGAATACTCAAATAACTAAAGGCCTTTCTAAACTCTTAGTAAGTTTTCCTTTCCATTCTCTTTGTATTTTTACAATATTGCTTTCTTTCTTTATTTTGATGGAAATATACATTTGTGTTCTGTACATCCACATACATATGTACAAATATTGTGTCTACAAATAAATTGAAGGGGAAAAACAAGGCACCTGAAGCTAGTAAAACTAACTCAAAATATTTGTTATCAGTAAGTGGAAAAAGAATGGCACTGAATATCATTTCCTCAACCTTGAGATTTGATCTCAGTCTTTTCTATTGGACAGATAAACTTCTACAAAGATCATAAATTTGAGCACTTTAAGAAGTAGAGGGCAGATAGGGATCCAACATGGTGACCTGATGGGAGGCAGCATTTCCTGAGGCTCTGGGTCTGCCTGGGAAAATCCCAGTTTATCTTCAATTTTCCAAGGTGCATTCAGGGGAATATATATATGAATGTCTAGTACTATTTTGTGAAGTTTTTGTAAGGAGCCGAGTCTTGGGAGTTTCATGAGGAGGAAAAACAAAAAAAAAAGAAAGGGGGATTTTCCCATCCCTCCGGGGATGCAGAAGGCTGCCTGTGCCAACTTCCTGCTGGTGCAGAAGCCATTGGCAAGTGACCAACAGAGTGTGGAGAGTTTATAAATCTGTTTATAAACTTTACCACAGTTTCTTGCTGAGCCCTAAAATTTGAGTCACTGAATCATACACCAAGCACTATAGAAAGGCAATATGAAATGAACTGAGATTTATGCCTTCATTAACACTGGGTAGATAAAGCTGCAGTTCAGGCAAATTGATTGCTTGTTTAAAAATCAAGCTCAATAATCATTGAAGAACATACCAGAACCCACATGTACTATGAAATACCAATTATTCATCATCCATATGATAGAAATGAAAATTACTCACAAAATGTATTCACAGAATTTGATTACCCAGAGAATAAGAAAATCAATAAAGACTGAACTGAGAGTTGATCCACTAGCAAATTGTAACAGAGAAAGAGAAATTGTATAAATAAACAAAAAATCTATTTTCAAACCTTGAGGAGAAAAATACAGTATTGGCAAGGAAGAACAAAGTAGGAATCCTTAATAGGTAGACTTAAAAAGAACAGTAGCTTTAATAAAGAAAGATTCAGTGAATTTAATGTAGATCCAAATAAATGATTCTAAGAGGAAAAACTATTTAAGAGACTCAATAATGACTCATGATAAAACTTGAGATAATATGTTGTGGACTGAATTTTGTCTCCCCCAAAATTATGTGCTGAAGCCCTCTTCTCAATGTAACTGCACTTAGGAATATACCCTATAAGGAGGAAATTAAGATTAAATAGGGTCAAAATGGTGGGGTTCTAAGCTGATTGGAGTTTGGCCTAATAAGAAGGGAAGACCTCTCTTCTCTCTGTACGCACACACAGGAAAGGCAACTTAAACAGATCAATGAGGAAAAATTCCCTATCTAGAAACCAACTCTCTCTGATCTTATCTTAGATAACCAACCTTCAGAATTATGAGAAAATAAATGTCTGATGTTTAAATTAGTGTGTGCTATTGTTAGAAGACTAATAAAAATATAATAAGAATGTTTAGCATGTACACAATTAGAACATTAGAAGTTGAAGACAGAATGGGTCAGGAAAGAGATTTAAAGAAACAATGACAGAAACTTTCTCAGTATTGATTAATCTACTGATTCAAGACTCTCAATGAGCTAAAAGCAAGACTAAAACAAAAGGGATCTCATTACCATGTTGCCAAAATCTACTATAAAAATATAAATTCCACAGCAACCAGGAAACTATTATATATAACTCATATAGGAAAGAGTAGTAAAATGACTCAAATTTTCAGCATCTAAAAATATGGAGACTGAACTACATGTTCAAATTATTGAAAGGCAAATCAACCATATGGCTAAGCAAACAAAACTTGCCAACTATTTGTTCTATATTTAATAGCAAAGAATGTTATTTCTCTTAAGTAAAACACTCTTAAAAATTAAAAGTAATTACAAATAATTTTATATTTTCAAATAAATAAATGCTAAAATAATTTGTTTTCAGCAAACCTGCACTACAGGAAATACTAAAAGGGACCATATCCAGGTAACTGAAAATGAATGAAGATAGAATAAATGTCTTTAAGAAGGATGGTACATTAAAAAATAAAAATATAATATATACCATATATGCAAAATATTTGCAAATATACAAAAACTGGAAAGCAAACAATAATTTTCTATTATCACACTTATAAAGTATATGTAACATATATATGAAAGAAATGGATTGGTGAGAAGAAAAGTGGATGTATATTTTTGTAAGTTTTCAGTACTTTTCATGTTGTGGAACAATTCTGGAAACTTACAGATGCAGAGTGTAGTCCTTAGAGGAAAATTATGGAAACAGGTATATTTTAGAAACTAAAGTAAATTAAAATAAGTTCTAAAAGTCATTCAATTGATTAAGAGAATTTAGGGCTGTAGAACAGAGAAAAGAAACATTGGGTCAAATAAATCCAAAAATAAAATCATAGACATATATACCACCATATCAATACATACATTAAATGATATTTGATTAAATACTTCAAAAGAAGGGAGAGACGGTAGGAAAAAATAAAAGAGAAGGAAGAAATTATATATTGTCTACAGTGCATACAGATTATATATAAAGAAAGAAGTTGGAATTGTATAAATAAAAATTGCCATTCAATACAAACAATAACTATATGAAGACTTTGCTGGATATAGTCAGATTAATTTGATAATCAGCAAAAAGTATCATAATGATTAAAGCAGATACCTTATTATGTTTGAAGAGACAATAAATCAAAACTAAATTAACGTTCCTAAATATGCAAAAAACAATTAGAATGCCAAAATCTGAAGAAAAATTATAGCACTGCGGAGATATGGGTGCATCTATAGGTGGAGATATAGGCGCATCTACAGGCGCATCTATTGGCGGAGCTATAGGTGGAGATATAGGTGCATCTATGGGTGCATCTATAGGTGAATGTATAGGTGCATCTATAGGCGGAGATA
>PVKS010014575.1:0-42559 GCA_004027875.1 Aplodontia rufa | reverse complement strand
TTGATATCTTAATGTGGTTTTCATTTACATTTCTCTGATTACTAGAGATTTAGAGCACTTTCTCATGTATTCATTGGCTTGATCAATGTCCTCTGGTGAGAAGTCTCTATTTAGCTATTTGGCCCATTTATCAACTGGGCTGTTAGTGTTTTTATAGTTGACATTTTGAGGATTTTGTAGATTCTGGATATGAGACCCTTGTCAGAGGAATCACAGTCCATGATTCTCTCCATTTCTGTAGGAAATCTCTTGACTCTTTTGATTGTTTCCTTGGCAGTACAAAAGCTTTTTAGCTTTATGGCATCCCATTCACTGATTTTTGACTTTACTTCCTTCACTTTTGGAGACCTGTTGAGAAAGTCTTTGCCTACTCCCAAATGTTGAAGTGTTGGACCAATTTTTTCTTCTATCAGTTGCAACGTAGCTGGTTACTTTGTACCCATTAATGATTGTACAGCAACTCAACTCCTTAATAAAAAAATGGACATGTGAACTAAGTAAAACCTTGTTGTAATTTGATTAAAAAGAAAGGTCATTTCTTTAGGAATTTCTGTGTGGTGAATGGTTCCTGCCTCTTTGCCATCCCTATGCCTCAAAGACATTCAAGAAATCGTTGGACCATAACATCATATGGTAAAACCAATAAAAACCTGGATTTCACCTTGAGATGGTCACAGAAGAGTCAGTTTTAAGTATATTTTCCCCAAACAATGATTCTGATTTTTCAGGTGATAGTGATGACTTTGGGGGGGGGGGGGAAGAAAGGAAGAAGGAAGGAAGAGTAGGCATAATGTGTGGAGTGTGCCTAGCCTGGGTTGCTGTATTCCAGGGACCAGAGATGCACTTATGTCTCAAATAACATTGGAACAGACATCTGAAAGAAGGAACTTAGCCTTCTGGGGCAAATGTGGCTCAGAGGAAGACAAAAGCAAGCAGGAAGACCCTGAGGCAGGGGCCTTATGAGGGGAATCTGGTAAACCTACAGCAGAGAGAGGGGGTGCTGGATGAGATGAAGTTACTGGGAGATCAGAGCGTGCCCCTAGCGCTTCCAGCAAGCTGAGCTCCTCATTTTTCTATGTAAAGAATACAGAATAAGTAGGAACTCATAAGTTTCACTCCAACTTTGAAATCTAACATGCTTTATTTTCATTCATTCTTTCTCATTTAATAATAACATAGTCAATTTAAATGTATCTTGGTGAGGGGGAATCATCCAGGTGGATATTAATTTTTTAGATCCAGAGGTGGGTGTGAAAAACCAAAGCTTTCTCTCATAGAAAGGAATGTTATTCGGGCATAAATTTTCCATGCAAATTCTCAAAGGCAGATTTGACATTTAATCCTTAAAACCACAATAATCTAACACAGTTTTATTCACTTTTTCCACGGAAACCATACAAAGTTGTATACAAATATCCCTAGTTCAAATGAAAGCTCTTTGTAATAAACTCCACTTTGGGAATTTAGGACAAATCAAACAATATTTACAAGAAAAAGATAAGAAGAGGATGGGTTACTGATTTAAGTAAAACCTTCTTGGAAATGTTTTGTTTTACACTTGGGATGTGGGATCACAATGTGGTTCAGATCTTTCGGGAACCATTTCTTTAAAATGATACGTGATTAAGGAAGGTGGGATTCTAGAAAGCCACAGACTTTAACACTAAATCACCTTGACCTTGACCTAACCAGGAAAAAAACAAAACAAACAAAAATTTCTGGAGAAAAGAGACTTGTTCAAGCCCCAACCTCCCCAACTTTGAAAGTGTCTAGAAACCCACTGATTTGGAAGACGTACTTGAATAAGAAGTTTCTCCATGGGTCACAGAATGGACACACTGACTTCCTGTCCTTTCTTTTGTGGGGAGAATCATTCAGCAAGACAGTATTCCATTGTGTTCCTCTGAACAGCCAGGATGCAGTTGTGGGAAAAGCAGAGATTGCCCAGTACCTTGGGTCTACCTCCTTGTGGGTTACTCCATCACCTTTAACATATTGATAAATACATGACAGTCCAAGCATCATAGGAAATGCACACCTTATAATACATACTTGTTTCAATTCCATCTGTGCTTAGTTCATGTTTTATGCTCCATAAGTACCAGTTGACAAAGAATTCCTGTAGGACCAGTTTCCAGGGATAAAAAGTAAAGTGTGTAGGAATACAGGAGTGGTGATCCATGCATTTAGATGCATTTTCCTGAGTTAAAAAAGTCACTGTTAACCAAGTGTGCTGGGTCTGATGTACCTTATCACACATCATTGCAATTTTCATTAGCTAAGTGGTAAAAGCCATTAAGCTCTGTCCATGAAATGATCACCAAGCTGTAAAATCCCATAGTTAATAATAAGTTAAAAGCAAAAATAAAGTTACGTATCTCCTCAATGTCTTATTGAGGACAATTTGGATGGCTACACTGGGATCCATTCTTTTATGTAGTTATGTAGCCATTTAACAAGTATTGAGTGACAGAAATGGTGTGGAGATATAGGGATCAGACAGATGCCATCTTCTTTATCTTAATATGATGTGGGGACTGAAATCTCTGATAGTATGTTTTTATCTTCAATAGGTACGGTTATGCCTAGAGTACATATTCCTATCTTCTTTATATTCATGTCCCCCTGGGGAGGGGATTGCTGACTCCCCCTTACAGATGATCACCCTGAAGATTAAATTTCCTAATTTGGATATGCCTTCTGCTCAATCTCATGCTGAAATGGCTCAAGGGAAGAGTATCATTTATACTCACAGGATTTTAATTTATGAAGGTGACTGACCTTGCAAAAAAAAATCAAGGCTATTGAAAGAAGATTTATTACTTATAATTCCTGAAAGAAGTGGAGATCACAACATGCAGGGCTCCTTAGAAAGTCTCTGGATAGTCAGAAGCCATAAGGCAGGAATGAGAGGAGGGCTTACACCTGACCTTTCATTAGGGTTTCTGTATAAAGAAACGGCAGGAAAGTGTGGACAGCCCAAGATCGGCTTGTGTGAAGGTTTCTAGAGGGTTTGTGGCTTTGGGGATGGGGGGCTGGTCTCTGTTGTCTGGTCATTGGTCCTGGATGATTTAGGGTAGGGGATGTACTGGGTTGCTGTCATAGTTAGACAAGGTGACCAGGAACAAATGGGAGTTGAGTTCCAAGAAAGCGGACTTTTAGTAGGGAGGTTGACACTTTGGCTCACAGTGTGTGATTCACGGATGCCAAATACACATCCAGAATCTAAGAAACACAGAACAGAGAGGATTAGATTTTGAAAAGACATTTCAAACTTTCCCATTTGAACTGATAGCTAGTCATTGGCCACCAATGGGGTGGTACTAGAAGGCGTTTGGACATGTTGGTCTGCAAGTCAGAGTCAAGCCTGATTGGAGATTCAGATGGTAAGTTGTTTGCTCTTGGTGGACCTGTTCCAAACCCACAAGGGAGGGAGCAGCGACTGTGTCAATCCAAGACTCAGCACAGTGCTTCTTCGCATGTCTTCTGTTTTTACAGCACTCGGTTGTGGAATGTTGGAAGGTTGGCAATGCTCCTTAAGTTGCTGTTGTCTGCATCCAGCAGACATCAGGCTAAAAATGTCCTGTTTAAACCAAAGGAAAAATATTTAGGGAACACGGAAAAATGTACTCAATGTAGAAAAAATCACTCAGAAAAATCCCACTCCTCAATTTCAACAGATGAAAAAGGTGCTGTCTTTGGATTTGTTTCGGTCTAACTTTCAAGATGTGGTCATCGATGTTTCTGCTGAAGAAATGTCAGACAGGAAAGAACCAGATGCAAGTGCAGAAGGCCCCTGAGTCTGGTCAGTGAGTAGATCATCCCAGACAGGAAGTTTTCAGGACACACTTGGATCATACTCCAGAAGCCACGATTCCTGAGTGTGCTGTGAGGTCAGCACTTCCCTGCTGCGCACGCTATTGGATGTGCCTGCCCCGGTCTTCCTCTGCTGTTCGCCCTCAGACACAGCGGTGCTTCTCTCAGATGCACATGCTTTCCAAAGTTACTGATGACCAAGCACACGGGATGTTTTTTTGTTTTTGTTTTTGTTTTAAGAGAGAAGGACAGTGAGACAGAGAGAGAGAGAGAGAAATAGAGAGAATCAATTTTTATTGAGTTTTTCAAATGGCCTTCGTTGCTCTGACACTTAGTTGTGTATGTGGGGGCTGGGGTTTGAACTCCTGTACTTGCTCATGCTGGGCAAGCGCCGCAACCGCCGAGCCACCGCTCCGGCCCCTACACATGATGTTTTTTCATCTTGCTTCAAACCAAAGAAGTTTGAAGAGCCGTGAGCTACAGTGCCAGTTTCAGCTTCCTTGCAAATTTTCTTCCCATTGCAATATCTATGAACTTTGGACTGCTTCAGATCCGCCCTTGCAAGATGTTAAACCATCCTTGCATTGTCTTTACTCTGTGATCCTGTGACTCATTAATACAGCAAGTTTTATTCCATATTGAATGATCCACCTGGCATCTTTTTGAAAATTTACTGACTGTTCTTCATTTATGACAATTCAACTTTATCGACTTCTGAGTATTCTCTATTCTTTTCTTTTTCCTAAGAATAGAATTGTATTATGTTATTTTTCCTTATTCATATATTTCTTTATATCATCAGGGAAGAAGGGTCATTGATTTTTCCTGTAGATCATTTATCTCATCCCCTAGGTTATGATTTATCATTTATCCCTTTCAGCATCCAGATGATTCTTTCAATTTTAGTTTTGTACTATCTCTCAGCTAAACATGGAATCATCCCCAATGCACTGACTTTAAGTGCTCTATTTCAGCACTAAAAACATATCATAAACAACCTTTAGTAAAGATGCTGAGATTGAAGGACACCAAGTCCAACATGAACCAGTCGTTGGAACTGACAAGAGTTTTAAAGTAACCATTTAAAAAAAAAATCCATGAGAATCTATGAGAAACAAATGCAAAAAGAGAAAAAATAAAATTTCAGCAAAAAATTGCACATAAAAATAATCAAATGAAATTATAGAACTGAGAAATATAATAACAGGGAAAAAGAAATTACTGGATGGGTTCAATAGTAGAGTGGAGATGAAAGAGATAAAACAAGTGAACTGAAGACAAAAAATTAGAATTCACTCAAACAATACAGAGATAATAAATTGAAAATATGAATAGAACCTCAGGGACCTGTGAAGCAATAGCAGAATACTCATTCAATTAACATGCCAGAGGGGCAGGAAACAGAGGGTGGGACTGTAAGACTTTTGGATGAAATTGTTAGTGGCTGAAATCTTACCGAATTTTGCAAAAGACACAAATTTAAAAATCCAAAATGCTGAACACATCTCAAACAGGATAAACTCCCGAAATGCATATCAAGACACATAATTCAAATTCTGAAGCTAAAGACAAACAAATATTAAGGGAAACCAGAGAGGATCAACACATTACCTGAGGGAACACCAATTCAAATGACATCAGATTCCTCACTGATGCCAAGGAGAGGAAAGGGGCTCAACACCCTTTTTAAGTGCTTAACGAAAAGAGCTATCAAACACCCTTCTGTGACCAGCAAAAACATTCTGCAGGAACAAAAGGGAAATGCAAGCAATCTCAAGTAAAGAGAAACTTAAGGAATCTGTTGTTTCCAGGTCTATTCTTAAAGACTGTCTAAATGGAGTTGTTCCAGCCGAATGGAGTCTTGCATAAGGCTATGACAATACCCAGAACAAAAACTGTGACAACTACGCTGAGCAATGCACTGACAAACAAATCAATACAGAATCTCAAAAAGAATAGGTAGCTCATGGGAATCAAGAAAATAGAAATAAGGACTGAGAACGAGAGAAAATTAATAGCAACAAATAATTGAATGAAAGACTTGAGCATTCACATATCAAATATAGCTGAAGTATAAATGATCTGAATATATTAAACAAAGAACTGAATTGAGAGAAAACACACACACACACACTCTAAACTATTGGCTACTTAAACTTACTTCCAATTCAAAAACAAAGGTACTTAGGAAGTGAAATAATGATAAAAACGTAAACCACACAAACATTAAAAAAAAAAAAGAGGAGAGCAGAGCGGTGACCACATTAATATTCGATAATAGATTTCAGAGCAAAGAAAATTACTAAGACAAATAGGAATGCTATTTATGATCAAAACAGAACCCACTAGAAGGGATAATGATCCTAAGTGTCAACATATCATCCAGCAGAGCCTCAAAGCAAAGGAGACAAAAATTGACAGAACTCAAAGAAGACATAGACAAATCCATAATTACAGTCAGGGAATTGAAATCTTCCTTTTAACACTTAATAGAACTACTAGACAGGACACCATCAGTATGGAAGATCAGAACCACATGATCAACCAGAAAGATTTGATTAACATACAGAATGCTCCACACAGGGGTACAGATCATTTATCCAAGTCTTAACAAGATACAACATATCCTGAGTCATTAAAAAAAAAAAAAAAAGCAAAATGCTGGACCAGTAGCTCAGTGGTTAGAGCATTTGCCTTGCATGCGCAAGGGCCTGGGTTTGAACCCCAGCACCACATACACAACTAAGTGTAAGGGAAACAATGGCAAAATGAAAAAATAAATAAAATTGATTTTCTCTCCCTCTCTCTCTCTCTCCCCCCTTTGTCTTTTGAAAGAAAGAAAGAAAGAAAGAAAGAAAGAAAGAAAGAAAGAAAGAAAGAAGGTTGGTGCTGTGTAAAGCATTGTGTGGTATGCAAGTATGTGAGACCCTGGGTCCAATCCCAGCAGCACACAGACACACACACACACACACACACACAAATTTAAAAAAATTTAAAAACCCTAAATAACACATATTTGAAATTTTACATAATGAATTGCTGACTGTGATAAACTCAAATAATTAACAGTGGAAGGACAGGAAAACCTCTAATCACGGAAACTAAACAATATCTTTATACAATCATCTATAGGTCTGAAGAAGAAATATAAAAAGAAAGTTTTTAAAATGCGTGGAGATAAATGATTTAAGAAATCACAGCAAGCAATGGAATCCAACTATAGAAGTACAGATACAGAAATTAATAGCACTAACTGCTTACATTAAAAACAAAGAAAGTCTTAAATTAATTTTCTACAACAAAATAAACCAACAGCAAGCTAATGGAAGCAAGCAATATAAGTAAAAGCAGAAATAAATAAAATTTCAAGCCAATCAATAAAGAAAAATCAACAAAACAAATAATTGATTCCCTAATAAGATCAATAAAATTGATTAGAAAAAGGAAAAAAATTCTAATATCAGAAATAATGCTTCAAGGGCATTTCATTATCTCATCTGGGAAAAGCTGCTTTTCCATTATCTTTCCCTGTTTTGTAGGGTACAGTTGCATTTTGGTATTCTCTGGAATATGTGTAGATAATTTGTACAGATTAAAAGGATAAGAAGAGAATATGATGGAATATCAAGATGCTTCAAATATACTTAAAGATATGAACTAATGGAACTTACAAAAGGAGAAATAGGTAAACTGAATATGCCTGTATCTATTTAATAACACAAATGACTGATAAATTTGCACAGAAAAGCATCAGTATCAGATGGTTCTACTGGTGATTTCTATCAAACATTTAGGTAAGAAATGATATAAATTCCACACAATGACTTCTGGAAAGTAGAAGTAGAACTGTGAGCAGGAGTTCATTGCTTGCCAGTTGAAAAGCTCAGTGACTCATGGACAAGTTGTTGGCACAGGATAAAAATTTATTTGGAAAGCTAGTCAACCATAGAAACTGGAGGCTATCACCTGCAAAGCGCATCTTGCTTAGGGGTTGCAGGTGAAAGGCTTAATAGGGAGTTATGGGGAGACATGTCACATGAGTGGACACGAGGGCAGTTATCAAATTCTACAGTTACAAACTCCTACTGATCTGCTTTACTCGCATGTGGGCTGCTGTTATTTGTAGGTCACTGGATGTTCTGGTTTCTGTAAATCTAAAGAAATACTGCTGATTAGAAAGTCCTTTTGATTCCTTTTCCCAAAAATAGCTAAATCTATACTTAATCAATACGATACAGAAAGCATCTTTCATTGGAGAACAAGGGAAATTAGTGAAAGGTAATTCCTTCCCCCAGAGAACCAGAGAAGATAATGCAACCTTAATTTTCTCTGGGTTGTGAAATGCAACTTTCCACCAACAGTTTTAACCTTTTAGGTGGCTTCAGTTCTACAAATCATCTACAGCAAAGCTAGTAGGCGACTAATAATATATTGCTCATCTGCTTGAGCTCCAAACCTACAACTAAAAGCAAAAGGAAATAGATGGTTTGTTTAGGATTTCCCTTGGAAGCCAAGATAGAGGAAACACTTTTAAGCATATTCTATAATAACAATATTATCCTTTAGCAACATGAGATAATGGTATTACAAAAATATAAAACTACACACCAAGTCTCTCATGAACAGAGTTGCAAGATGCCAAATAAAATATGAGCAAATCACACGCAGCAGTGTATCAGAAGAATTATACCACTGGTTATGTACTCTCACTCCATAACTGAGCAGCTGTTTGTTGTGTGGTCCCTATTGTATATGGCACTATTGTGCTATCGTAAATAGGACAAAAGTCCTGTCAGCAAAGAATATGTCATCTGATGGAAACGTACCCAGTGACTGAGCCAATCAGGTGCAGGTTGGCAAGAGACACTCAGAAATAAGCACAGGTTGCCAAGGAGTCCCAAGAGGGTCTTTCCCTGGTCAGAGGATCAGGAAGGCCAACTGAGCGTATTTCAGTTCTTATGACAATGTGGTCCTATTGTTAGTACAGATTTCTCTCCATCTCTCCTGAGGTGTCCCTCTAAGCTAAGGCTCTTATTTTTTTCAACTTGGTACCATTAATTTTTAAAATACTTCTTGGACCCTCATAAGACTTTTTGTGTATTTTTTGAAGTCATATGAACTTATTGGTGGTTGGTTGTTTAGTGAGGCCCTAAAGGTTAGAAGACGACATCTGTTGCCACCACCGCTGGTGGGAAATTCCAGGGCCTGGTTCTTCATCCTTTGCCTGAGCACCAGCACCAGCAACCTCACCACTTCTCATGCTGACATCGCATTCTACTTATACTACCTTCCGGTAAGGTACTTCGAAGCCTTCTGGGTTTTCTCTTTGAAGGTATACAGCACCAGCTTAGATATCTCTGATGAGACAGCTCCTAAAGTATTGTCATTTAAAGACTAATTGGAGTTTTCTACCATGTTGGCCATGCTCCCTTAAGTCTATCATTATTATTTGTATAGGAAAAATAAGGAAATATGAAACAAAAATATCAGATCAATACAAAATGCATTGGAGCTTTGCTCAGTTATATATCTATTTGTAGGAAATTCCTGCTAAATTGCAGGAATGTCACCTTACAGTGACCTCTTTAATGGGTAAGTAAACTTTGCTCAGAGCCAAGGTAGTTCTCAATTATCCTACTTAACTACCTCTGCAGGATGACCTTGAGGTCCCAGAGTTGGAGTAGGGTAGCATTCCTTTCTCTTGTCCTGATTGTGTTGAACAATAAACAAATAAATAAACTTCTAAGATAGCATGACTCTGTTTTTCCGATTTACAGATAAGAAATGTAAATTCTAAGAAGATTAAGAGACTTGCAGTAACTAAGCCAAGGCTCTGTTAATAATTTACAATACTGAATGCGATTCCTATCTTTTCTGTCTCTCTAATCTACTGAACCTCCATGGAAGTAGGGAGTGACCCTCTGTTTCAAGGAAATATCTTAAAGCAGTGTATCTCTGTACATTTATATTGCAATGTTCGTTAAAATGCTATTTAAAATATCTTTGATGTGCTGAGTTAGGAAATTTATAGGTATATAATGCATTATCTGTAGATGAAAAAAGCAGTGTCACAAGCTGTGTAAATCCTCTGATTTGGGAGGTCTGCGGAAGCTGTTGAGCTCCTGTGGTGTCTGCACTCTTGCCCTCTGAATTTTAAAGTCCTTCAGTTTCAAGTCAAGCCAGACACAGACCAAGATGCTTTCTACTGACGTGGAACACATTGGCCCATGACCATTACTCAGTTTTGATTCTTGCTGTTTAAGTTGATTTCCTTTTACAAGAATTAAAAAGTTTATGCCTTCATTTACAACTGAAACCAAGCTTGTATTTTCATCATAAGATTTGAGTCTCATTAAGATAAATGGAGACTGAAATTTCTATTGTCATATAAAGCAAAGCAACTGAGATGTTAAAGTGCAAATTCAGATAGAAAAATATACAATTCCAAATTGCTCAGTCTCTGGCTTCACTTTTTCTCCAGTGGCCAGAAGAAATCTCTTGAAACCCAGTTCCATTTATCTGTGAGATGCTTTGAGTACATGTCATTTATTTCTCAGGATTCCCAACAAGCTCAGATACCTATGTTCACTCCATCCCTTTGACCCAGACTCCCCACCCCATCTCCTCTTAGTCAGGGCCTGATTCTGTATTTGTTTGAAGGACACTGCTCCCACTGGCCTGCCTCCAAGTGAGAAGATCATCATGGTCTGTATCCATCTTCTCCAGTCAAAACTGCTCAGTATAACACATACGGGGAGAGCCAGGATATTCTTTAAATTTTTTTTAAAAATGAAAGTTTCCATTCTAACCCTAACGTCTGACACCACTGTTGCTATGTCCACCAGACACCTGACTATAGAGAACCACTTCAACAATGTCCCTCTCCTCTCTACTGCTAGAGAGCACTCTCTCCTACTTCTCTTCTTCATCTGTTCTCAGGCTTTATCTGTTCTCTCTCTGGATCTAGCCAGAAGAAGCCACCAATAATTTCTTGATATCTCTTAGTCTCTGTATCCAAAGAGGTTATTTTTTATCAATATATATGGTATTAATAGCTTCCTTGTAAATGACCTAAGTGCCTCTCTTTTTCTATTCATTAACTTTCTCCCATTAAATAAATAGCAATTACTCCGGATAATTCTCATTCCAAAACTTATTTCTCACATTTGTTGTCTACACTCAAAACAGACTTATTTATGTCATCTAAAATATTCCAAATAGCCCACTCCCCATGACTTCCGGTCTCAGTGCTTCTTTTCTTCTACTTCCAAAGTCTCATCAGGCTTCTGTTTTTCTGGAAAAAGAAATAACTAAAAAAATGTATTCTCAGTACAGTTACATTGCTTCCAGTAAAGAGAAATTGGTTTTATGGTGTTAGAATATATATTCCATTTATTTATAAATTATACACTCACACACACATACACAATACAAGAATAGATAATATAGATTTTTTATGATATTGCAGTCACGTTAAAGTTGTATGGTGGGGGTGTCCTACTTCCAGGTGCCCCTCTGCCTTGCGGAGTCTCTGGTCTTCTTCTTAAATTAAAAAAAAAAAAAAGTTGTATGGAGGGCTGGAGCGGTGCCTCGGCAGTTAAGGCACTTGACTCCACTTTGGTATGGGCACACCCTTGTTATCTTGACCCCTAGGTGTTATCTGCAGTAAGTTTATCAAATGATGTTTGCAGAATGAATGAAGGATAAAATCCTTTTGTCTGATCCTTTGTCTGAGTACTTCTCCATTCTACTACTTTTTAGCTACTGATTTATTTTTATACACTTTTATTTTACTTTTGAATTAGGGCTGCTAAAACATATTTATGGAGCACTCTACACCAGCATAGCAGAACACACATTCTTCTCAAGTGCACGTGGGATGTTCCTCAGAATGGATCATACACTAGACCTATGGCAAACCCAAATACATGTAAAATAATTAAAATCATATAGAGTATATTTCCAATAAAAATAGAGTGAACAAAATCAACAACAGAAATACATTTGGGGAAACTAACAAATAGATAGTAATTAAATAATACAACTCAAAATAGCAAGTGTGTCAATGAAGAAATTAAAGTGGTCTTTAGAAACTACTGTGAGATGAATGAAGATGAAGGTGCATCACACCAAAATTATTTAGATGAAGCTAAATCAGTCCACACACAGAAATTTATCAATATAAAAGTACATATTTAGAAACATAAAATAGCACACTAATAAATATACCTGAAATAAATAAGCCAGAAATCTCTGAAAAAGTAGGGCAAACTAAAGCTACAGGAAGGAAGAATTAAATATTAAAAATTAGATACTGTGAAATAGAGATTAGAAAACAGAAAAATTGTCACCACCAAAAGGTGACTCTTTGAAAAGAATAAAAAATTGTTATACTAATAGCTATTCTCACCAAGTGAAAAAGGGGTTTGAGCTGAGAGAGACAGGCAGACTAACTGAGAGAACTCAAATCGCTGAAATAAAGGATGAAAGAAGGAACATTACAACTGAACTTACAGAAATAAAATGAATTCTGTGAATTTTATGTCAAGAAATTGGATAACCTAGTTGAAATGGAAAAGAATTCTAAAAGGACACAAACTAATGAAATTGAATAAAAAGAAACAAATCTTTAATATAAAAGAGATTAAAATAATAATTTAAAAATGACATACAAATAGGGACTAGAGGAGTGGCTCAGAGTTTGGAGAGCTTGACTGGAATGCACAAGGACCGGGGTTCAAGCCCCAGTATCACATACACAACAAAGTCTTGGAGAAACAAAGACCAGATTAAAAAATAAATAAAATTTATTTTCTCTCTCACACACACACATGCACACACACAAATACACACATACACACACACACTCTCTCTCTCTCTTTAAAAATAAAATTACTTACATGTAAAAGCACTAGTCCAGATGGTTTCATGCGTGAAGTTCACCACACATTTATTTAATGGTCTGTTGACACCTATTTTCATATACTCTTCCAAAAATAGATAAGGAGAAATGTAACCAATTCACCCCATAATGTCTATATTACCCGATACCAATTCAGACAAAGATAACACAAAAGAAAAGAAACAAAAAACAACAACAAATGTATGTGTTCTGAATATAGATGCAAATAACCTCAATGAAATAACTACCAGATTAAACTACATAGAAGGATCATACAACATAATGAAACAGACAATATCCCAGAAACTCCAAGTTGTTAAATGTGAAAAATAATTGATATAAATCATATCTATAAAATACTTAATAAAAATACCTTAGCACCTTAATAAATAAGAAAAAGATTTGCCAAAACTTAACACCCCTTAGGAAAAGCACACACCACAATGAATAGAAGGGAAACACCGCAACCTGGTGAAGGGAATAAAGCTGAATGACTTCCCCTCGTATCGGAAGCAAATAAAAGATGTCTGTTGTCTACTTTTATTGAACATCATGTTGGAGCTTCTAGTCAGACCAATTAGGCAAGAAATATAAAATATATTTATATTGGAAAAGAAGAAATAAAATTGCCTATATTTGGAAGTGGCATGATATCATGTTACAAAACCCAAAGAAATAAAAAATATATATATAACTAATGATTTAGTCTAGCAAAATTTCAGGATAGTAGATCAATACACAAAATCAGCTTGTGTTTCTATACAATTGTAGTGAATGAAATCAAGAAAAGAATCCATTCACAACAGCAGCATCACAAACAAAATATTTAGGAATAAATTTAATCAAACAGGTGCAAAACTTATATACTGAAAACTATAAAACATTTTTGAGGAAATTAAGCAAAGTCTAAATAAATGGGGAAACAGCATATATTCCTAGGTCAGAAGACTTAACATTGTAAAGATGGCAATAATTCTCAAAATGACATAAAAATTGAGCAAAATCCATACCAAAATCCAAGTCAAATGATGCATAGAAACTCATAAGTTGAGTTTGAAATTCACATGAAATTTCAAGTTACACAGAATTACTAAAGCAATCCTCAAAAAGAACAAAGAAGGAGGACACACATTCCTGGATTGCAAAATACAAGCAAAGCTGCAGTGTTCTTACGTATGATCTTTCCTCTAAAGGTAATATCTATGACTCCTTTGCTAAAATGAAACAAAAGATTGATCATTTCAGCTTTTATATTTAAATAATTGTTCCATTTTGAATTGAATTTTGTGTGTAATTTCAGGTAACAATATAACTTAATTTTTTTACAAGTGGCTATTTAGTTTCTCAGTACCATTTGTTGAATAGACAAATCTTTCCTGGTTGAATGATCTTAACACCCTTGTTAAAATCAGTTGACAACAGATGTATGACTTTGTTTCTGGACTCTCAGTTCTACTCCATTGATCTTTATGTGTATTTTCATTCTAGAATCACAGTACCATAACCAAAATTCCTTTCATTTAAGATAGTACCACAGGGGCTGGAGCGGTGGCTCAGCGGTTTCGGCGCTTGCCTGGCAAGCACGAGGACCCAGGTTCAAACCCCAGCACCACGTATACAACTAAGTGTTGGAGCAACTAAAGCCATGAGAAAAACTAAATAAGTTGTTTCTCTCTTTCTCTGTCTCTCTCACTGTCCCTCTCTCTTTAAAAAAAAAACAATAATAATAAAATAGTACCAAAAACGTCTACCTGTCTGGTGGCTTGGCTTCTTAAGAGCAAAAGCTAAACAGCTTTTATCTTTAAAACATCTGTAAGGCATAAATAATTTTTAATTCATAAGCATGAAGAAAATCAGTATGGAAAATGATATTTACCTTATATCAGTGAACTATGGAGTTTAGCTCAGATATGAACCTGAAGAAGAGGCTGACAAATGCTCTCTGGTTTGAAATATGTAAAGGTGAATTTTTTGTTTAGTTTAAGGTTCAGCTGCAAAATTCTGTGAAAAACATATTCTTTGGCAGCTCAATGAATGCTGAGCATTTAATAGGCAGATCCCCCAAACTTTTATATGCATCATCCTTGAACCCCAAAGTCTGTGATTGTGATTTTTTTAGAAGATGGCATACCCAAGATTTAAAGGAATTGGAGATGTGCCAGCCCTCCAAGCCACATCCCTAACAATCTCTACTCACAGAAGGATGTTTTATTGAACAGATAAATGAACAAATAACATATATTTTGCAAATGGTGATTTATAGTAACAGTGCCATCTGTATCCTTGAATTAAAATTCTTATACTGCTGGGCATGGTGGCCCAGGCCTGTAATCCCAGTGACTCAGGAGGCTAAAGCAGGAGGATTGCCAGTTCAAGGACAGCCTCAGCAATATAGGGAGGCCCTAAGCAACTTAATGAGACCTTGTCTCAAGATATTATTTCTTAATTTTATTAGTGGAAATATCAGCAACAGATTATTTCATATTAATTTTCCTTGAAAGTCACAACCATAGTTTCCTACACCTTGAAAATGCAACAAAAAGCATAGCTATCTGAAGAATATTGATAATTACAAACCTCTGTTTCTCCTTTGAAAAGAGAAAATAAACCACTCTTAATTGCATTTCTAATAATCAAACTGGGAAAGAAGCAAAATATTCTTGTTCAAAACTTCTCGCATTCAACTTTCCACTTGATTTTGTTTGTTCCATTTCTTCCAAAAGGGAATGATGCGTCACATTCCTGCTAGCTCTAAGATCATTCAAATTGAAGGCATTGAGGCAGAAAATGTTAGGCAGTGTAGGCAGAACAATGTGGGTTGATAAGGAGAAAATTAACTGATGGTAGTCTTTCCTGAGAGGGCAAAAACATCCCCCAATGATAATGAGGGTCTGACAAGATGGGCCAGGTACAGACACTCCCTGCTGTTAAGCAAGGAACCACATTCTTTCTGTTGGTGCCTAAGGCGTGGATCAAAGATTGGATCAGAATTCCCTGCGTCCTAAGTACAGAGGCAAGGAAGCAGTGACCAATCGAGGAGAGGACGTCATATAAAAGGGGCAAACCTCACTGCCTCATCGGCTCTGTCGCCTTCCCCCACTCCGGGGGAAGTCTGCTCTTTTCCCTATGCTTTACTTTCCATAAAATAAAATGTCTACGATGCTACGCTTGCCTTGGTGTCCCTCAGTTTCATTCTTTGACTCCGAGAGAAAGCGAACCTGACATCCACATCACCGGCATCAGTATAAGGCAATGAGAAAAGAAGATGTACTTGGTTGAGCTTGGGATTAAATATGAATGTGTCCTTCTAGTTCTTGTCTGCCCACAGATGCATTGCGATTACCAGAGGAGCGTATTTCTTGGCAGAATTCTGCCTCTTGGCTTCTGTTGGAGTGCGACATGAAATGGTGCATAGGGACCTGGAATTCATATCAGTCTCCAGGTGATGCTGATGGTTGGAGCAAGGCAGTGTCCGATGGCTTAGACAGACTTAGAATCACAGATGTGGAAGACATTTAGAAATCAAGGTTTTGATGAACTGCATTCTCTCGGAAAACTTAAAAAAAAATCTTATTTAACACATGCAGTAAATATGAGAGCCCCCTAGCAATGGCAAAATAAAGATCATCCTTCTCTCCTTTCTTCCTTCTTTCCTTTCTTCCCTTCCTTTTCTCTCTTTCAATTATCTACTCTTGTGCTAAATTCAACTTGGTCTTCGGCATGAGCCTTCCCACTAGCCTGCATTCATGGTAGGCTTCACAATTCATTTTGCATTATCTTAAGGAATTTTTATAGATTTTTCTATTAGGCAACAGAATTTTGCATTTTATTATCTACTTTTATAAACACACATTAATTTTATATATTAATGTACTGTGATATTCCACACAAGCATACAGTGTGCCTTGATCATATCCACTCTTCTTCCTTCCACCCACCCCACCTCCTTCACAGTTCCCAATTAGCATTATTCTACTTTCAGGTTGACCTTTCTTTCTTTCATCCTTTTTTTTTCTGTCTTTTGCATAGGAGAAAGAGCATGAGAAAGAACATGAAATACTTCTCTGTGTGTGGCTTCTTTCATTTAACACACTGTCTTTCAGTTCCATCCTTTCTGCTAGAAATGACAAAATGTAATTCCTTGTGACTTAATAATACTCCATTATGTGTACAATATTTTCTTTATCCCTTCACCTGTTGATGGCATTTCCATATCTTAGCTATAATGAATAATGTCACAATAAATAAGAGCATTCAGAGTATTTGTTTGTTTGTTGATTTCCTTTGGTTTGCATATAGATCCAGGAGTGTTTTGGTTGTTTTTCTCCTATGTTTCATGAGCGGAATGTTGAGTTTGGTCTTGTGATGATATCATTGCAGGAGGTGAGCTCAGGCCATGTAAGTTTAGTACCTTTGTTAATATGATAGACAGGCTCATTCTTACCACCTGAGTCATATTCTTTCCTCCTCCACCCTTTTCTCCTTTTCAATATTATTTTACTCTATGGTGTTGTCCTTTTATTATTGTCCTTAATGCTTTTTATGCTTCAGTGAGGATTTGGAAGGCCTATAGTTTTTCCAGAGTGGCATATTAATCATCTAGTTCCTTGTAGATGTATTATACTGATGAGTATATATTGACTCACTGATTAGCAATGACAGAATAAAGATATTGTCCTACATTCCCTTTTATCACCTAAGCTTAGTTTTAACTTGTGTTTCTTGAAATCTACATAGGTCACACTGACTTGATTAACTAGTTTTAAATGACAAAGATTATCATAAAAGAAGAAATCATTTTACTTCCTCTTCTGTCCATTCACCCTCCTTAATTTCTATTGACATGCTGTTTCTACATACTCAGGTTTTGTGGTGTTTCTTTTCCATCTCCAGTCACAGATCCTTCTTGAGTTTTCCCTAGTCCTAAAATGAAGAACTCAATGTATTCCTTCACTTTCTTTGCTGTCCTCTTTGCCATCATGCGGGGCTGACGTTTGTCCTTTTACATTTTTTTCAAGACAAGAATGACAGTTGGTTCAAGGTGTGCTTAGGAGTGCTGGATTCTCTGAATTCTTTCATGCTTTAAGCCTAATCAAAATACTTAGTTCAAGTACTTTATGACTATTGTTCTCCTGCCTTCCAAAAATTGAACAGATCCATGAGGAAAACTTGGCCAATGCTACCATGATGAATATCTTTTAAAATGTCTAAGTTATTTCTTCATGCTTGCCCAATGTTTCTAAGATACATTTCGATGTTGATGAAGGTGAAGATGAAGTCTGAGAGGTAGCGGGAGGCCATGACTCTATATAATCCCTAAGCTGTGATTTTGCTTTCCATAGTTTCATTATCTGCAGTTGACTGCTGTCCAGAACTATTGCTGTACATAGTGCAATGAGGAATTTAGATATGTTGAAAGAGTAAAAATAAATAGTAAAAATAATATATTTTTATAGTTGCTTGATATGATTAGTTACATGTGCTAATTTCTTGCTATACCAGCTTTTCCGGTTCCATTTGCCTAGCACAAGATTCCAGTCAGAAGAGGGGGCCCTCAGGACTCTGGAGGAGACAAAGGGCTCCATGGACTGGATGCTATTGGAGGCAGGTCTCATGTGCCCACCTGGCACCTACATGTGCCTGCCTGGGTATCTTTTGGCTCAAAAAAAATTCTCTACCAGAAGGGAAGGAGGGCATATTACCTGGCTACTTATTTCTAGAAGGACTCCCAGTGAGTCCTTCCTGCCAATGGTGTTAATGTGGACTAAAGTGTGCACGAGGAGTGAAGCTTCTAGGTTGATTTTGTTGCTACAGTGAGGATCAATGTTGAGTGGAGGTGGCACCATTTTATCTGGTGAGGTGACATAAGACAACCCTACCTTTGTGTTCTTCTTCCAGTCCTCAGGACCCAAACCAGTTCTCCTATCACTATTCAGAGTTTTCCTTTGATTTTCTTTTGTGCCATTTCCAGGGTTTATAGTAGAGTCTGGCGGGGAGGTGCAGAGAAAAATGAATCTATGTGTCATATTGTTTAGACTAGAATCCCTTCATCCCACAAATTTTTATGTTCTACACTCATTTCTAGCCAGTCCTATGCAGTTTTCATTTCCCTCCAGACTTTCTTTCTGACCCAGGGATTATTTAGAAGTGTTATTTAATTTCCAAGTGTTTGGACATTTTACTGTTGCCTTTTAATTGATGATTTCTAGAGTTTGATCCACTATGGTCAGAGAGTCTATGCTTTATGGTTTCAATTATTTTAAATTAGTTGTTATTTTTAACAACCAGGATATGCTCTATATTGGTAGATGTGCCCTGGGGACTTGAAAAGAATACATGTTCTGCCATTGTTCAGTGGGCTGTTATGCAAATGTGTATTAGACCTTATTGGTTTACAGTAGCATTCAATTCAACAGATTTATTTTCTGCCAATGAGTTCTTTTATTTGCTGAGAGTGGTGTGTCAAGTCCTCAAATAAAATTTTGGTCTTGTCTACTTCTATTTTTAGCTCTTTTAGTTTTGAAGTTCCAAACCAGAGTTCATTTACTAGAGAATGGACATGAAGTACCAGGCACAATAATTTAGTTTGATGAATGATCTTCCCATAAAATTGTTAACCATAGAAGGCAGAGGATTCTGAAATTTCAAAGCAAGGATACTATGAATTTACTGCTTTACCTTGTCTCATATAAAAAATACACTTAATAGTATTTATTACCAGAATTAATACCATATATTAGTTAATAAACCTAACACTATAAAAATATTAAATTAACTCAAGTAAATGGGAAGATATATATAGACATAGAATTTTAAAATGCATATTTAGTTATTAAATTATTTAATACAGCTTAATTAGTGACTGGTGAAACAAGATAATTTTAACTTTTCTTTTCCATAAAGTAGTCTAAAACATCTTGCATAAAGTAGAAGCTCATTTTATGAAATCAACATCCTTACTACCCAAACCAGACAAAGTCATGTCAAGAAAATTATTGACCAATATCTCCTATAATTAGAGATGTGAAAATCTTCCACAAAATAATAGCAGATAAAATTCAACAATATATAAAAGGAATTGTGCACTACAACCAAATAAGATTTATCCTCACTATGAAAGGACAATCTAACATTTGAAAATATATTAATGTAATCTTTGATATCAATAGACTAAGAAAAAATCACATAATCATATTAACAGAAGCAGAGAAAGCTTTTGACAAAATCCAACTCTCATTCATGATAAAACTCCCAGTAAGTTAGGAGTAGAAGTACATCCTTGCTTTGGTAAATATTATCTCACAAAAACTACAGTCAATATCACACAAAATAGTCATATATGAGAAATTTGAAGATCTCCCACAATGATCAACAGTAAAACAACATGTTTCCTCGCACCATTCTTTTTCCACACAATAGAAATCCTAGATACCACAATAAGACATGAAAAGGTATATCGTTTGGGAAGGAAGAAATAAAACTGTCTGTGTTTGCAAATTACCTAATTATCTATGTGGAAAATTTTTAAAAGTGATAAAAACCTCCTGCAATTAAATAGTGATTACAAGGTTGCAGAATATAAGGATGATACACTTAGACTAATTACTTTCCTACCTGCCGGCATTTAAAAGATGATATTCAAAATGAAAATACAATGTCATTTAAATTTTGTACCTCCAAATGAAATGACTAAGTATACATCTATAAAATCTTTACAACTTCTGTATGAAGAGGAATACAAAACATTGATGAAAAAACAAAGATCTAAATAAATGGAGATATATTTCATGTTCATAGATCAGAAGACTCAGTATTATCAAGATATAGTTCTTCTCAACTTCATTTATGAATTCAATGAAATTCCAATAAAATATTAGCAACCTATTTTGCAGATATTGACAGATTAATTCTACAATTTATATTGAGAGGCAAAAGATTCAGAACAGTCAACATAACACTAAGAGTTAAAACTAAGTCTGGTGACAGATATTACCTAGCTTTTTTTTTTTTCTTAAGACAGAGGGACAGTGAGAGAGACAGAGAAAGAGAGAAATAACTTTATTTAGTTTTTCACATGGTCTTAGTTGCTCCAACACTTAGTTGTGTACATGGTGCTGGGGTTTGAACCCAGGTCCTCCTGCTTGCCAGGCAAGCACCAAAACCGCTGAGCCACCACTACAGCCCAACGTTACCTAGTTTTAAGACCATTATGCTATGATAATCAAGACAGAGTGGAATTGGGAAAAGAATAAACAAATAGACCAATGTAAAGAAGTAAAGAACCCAGAAATAGACTCACACAGATATATTTAACTGACCTTTAACCAAACAAGCAGACTATACAGTAGAGGAAAGATAGTCTCTTCATTGAATGATGCTTGAAAAACTGGAAAACTGTACAAATAAATGAATGTAGACACAGATCATATATGCTCCACTAAACTAATGTGAAATATGTCACAGACCTAAATATAAAACACAGAACTATAAAATTTATAGAAAATAACATACGAGAAAATCTAAATGACATTGAGTTTAGCAATGACATTTCAGATAAAATAAAACCACAATCCATGAAAATAGAATTGATAAGCTGGAATTCATTAAAGTTGAAAACTTCTGCTGAAGACAATGTCAAGAGAAAAAAGATGATAAGCCATGGACTGGGGAAAATATTTATGAAAGACATATAATAAAGGATTAATTGTTCCAAATATACAAAGAACACATAAAACTCAACAATATAGAAGCAAACAACCAAATTTAAAAATGGACCAAAAACTTTAACTGTTGATCTCACTAAAAGAGGTAAGCATATGAAAAGATGTTCTGTGTCATTGTCATATATTATCAGGGAAATGAAAATTAAAGCAGCAATGAGATAATAATACACATGTTTTAAGAATGACAAAAAATGCCAAACACTGACACCCTATGCTGGCAAAGACCTGGAGCAAAAGGATCTCTCATATATTGCTGGTGGGAGTACAGTATGGTACAGCCACTTTGGAAAATAGTTTAACAGTTACTGACAAAACTGAACACAATCTAACCAAAGAATTTAGGAATCATACCCCTTGGTATTTACCCAAAGGAGCTAAAAATTTAAGTCCACACAAAAACCTGCACATATATGTCTAAAACATCCATATTCGTAAATGTAAATCTTGAAATAACTGAGATGTCCTTCAGTAGATGAATGGATAAATAAGCTGGTTCATCTGTACAATGGAATATTATTCAATAATATAAGTGAGCATTAAGCCAAAAAAAAACCTGGAGGAATCTAAAATATGATTTTAACAATATGAAATTTTGCAAAAGGAATAACTATAAAGACAGTAAAGACATTAAAAGAATCAGTGTTTGTTGGCTGTTAAGGAGGAAGGAGAGATTCTATGAATCTATTAAGTTGAATACACCCATGAGTGTAGATATGTTGCTCACTGGTAAAATCACCCACTACCTCTGTCTGGCAATTGCCAATCATCCCCTAAGAAGCCAAGATACGGTACTATGATGCTCTACAACTTAAAGCATTGTATTGTTATATGTGTTACCAGCTGCTCTGTTGAGGATGTCCTTCCAAGTACAAAATCGTATCTTGTGTCATAGTAGATACATGGCTCTGTGCATTCAGGAAACATTTAATAATTGGTTTTGACTGTCAATTATAAGCATATTCTGAGGTCAAAGAAAAGTATTATTCAACAATTGGTCTTGGGGGAACTACTTGTCATTTGAAGTTTTTTAAAAAGAAGGGAACAGATATGGTAACTGCTCAGATACAACAAAGTATCTGAAGGACTAAAACCTTATATATACTATACATTTTAAATGCAAGAACAAGTAAAACTTGACTGACTTTTAAAAAATGAAATCTGAATATGGACCTTACTAAGCACAAAACAAATCTGTATACCACATCAGAATACATGGACATGAACATCTGCAAAATAAAATGTTCAGTCAACATTTGAGCTAAATGATAAACTGAGAATTAAATTAATAACAGAAATGACCAAGAAGACTTAATAACATCTCATATATCAGAAAATGAAAGAAAAAAAAACAAAGGAAATTTAAAAATGCATTTAAATGGCCAAGAACTTAAGGTTGATGTTTAATTCCACATAACTAAATGAATGCAAATTAAACAAGAATCTGTTTTCCATGTTGTATAATATTTGCATGTGCAATGAGGACAGAATTTCGTTTGAATGAGTGGGGATTAGGCATGCTCATATACTATTGGTGAATATAAAAGTTGATGCATGGGCTGGAGCCATAGCTCAGCAGCTACGGTACTTGCCTGGCATACACGAGGACACGAGTTCTTACCCAGCACTGTGCAGAGAAGTTTCAGAGCAACAAAAGCCACATGAAAAACTAATTAAATTGATTCTCTTTCTCTCTCCCTCACTGTCCCTCTCTCTCTTCAAAAAAAAAATTCATTCAGTCTTTGAATAGGATAATTCAGTAATCTGCCAGAATTTTAAATCTCAATACCATTAGATCCAACGTTTAAAAACTTACATTCAGATATATTTGCATACATGTATATGTAATCAATTCCAGGCTTTTTTATTTTATCATAGTAAAAACTGAAAATCATCTACATGTCAACCAACACAAAGCAGGCTAATTAACAAAAGACCCAACTACATGTTTGCATACTATGCTAAAAAATTTGAGAAAAATCTATACCTTTATGGAAATATGTCCAATGTAGATTGTTAAGGGAAAAATAAAACCATATAATAGTAAGACCATATTTATGTAAATGTATGTATAATATGTATATATATAGACATATATGCACACACATATATAAACCCCTGTTCATATTTGCATCACAAGCTCCTAAGGTTGATAAGAAGCTTAATAGTCGTAGAGGTAGGATTCTGCTTCTCACCATGTTCCCCTTCAACCACATTTGATTAATTTATTGTTATTGTATGTTGTGCCTGAATAAGTTTATACAAAGAGAAGAAACATACACTCCCTAGCTTTTGGTCAGATGAAAATATATATGCACATGGGTGATCTGTCATCTGCCCACCATCTCTACAATGCTTTTCCTGTTTTATTTTCCTGAAGAGTATTGTCATAAAAGATATTTATACAATTTGCTAAAATTAATCAAGTTATCAAAGATTTTTCTCACATTCATTGAGAAATCATAATAAAGTCTGCACAGTGGTGCAAGCCATTTAGAGGAAAAATCACTTCATCAATAGTGGTAAAGCAAGGTGTAAGGCTCTAAAACATTTGATTACAAAAGAGAGATATTTGGAGGTTTTGGTATTGCTCTAATAAATATGTTATACCTATAGTTTTCGTATCTGTGTCTTAGAGACACATTTGAAAGAGCTACTCTTTGCTGTATTATCTAACATTCCATGAAGCTGTACCATCATAGCACATTCCTGTTAGAATTTAACTCTAGGAATGGTTTACTGGTATGGAATAGGCTTTATTTTTTAAATATGGCAGTGAGCACTATTTGACTATTTGATAGTGTTTTCCTTTTTTTGCCTGTGAAGATGCCCAGAAATGGTCAGTTTGATGTCCAGTCATCATAATGACATTTCAAGATGCCTGATATATTTATTTTTTTCCTTGTTCAAGGCTTTTTACTTTTCATTTTAACCATATTGCATATGTTGTAAAGTATGCCACCTTAGTTATTTTTTAATAGCTGCAAGCTATTTGCATTACATAAAGATAAGATCATGAAACCTAAGGGGAGCTCATTACTTTTTTGTTTGTTTCAGGAGTTTTGGATTGCAAATGAGGAAGAGGCGCTCAATTTCATTTTATATTTTATTTGAACTGGGGACATCAGAATCACTCTTCCTGTTGTCTTGGCATGAGTGCTTCACATTTTAGCCAGAGCCAAGAAGAACAAGGAGTGTCGAGTATTAAAAATATAAAAGAGCAACTACACAAACATTTTCAGAAGGTTATAAAAAGGTACAGGTTAAGGTTCAAATAATTTATTTCTTTCCAGATAATTATTTTATTTTTCTTTTGACCTAGAATCTTATATGTCTCAGTTCAAATTGTTTCTTCCAGTTAGATTGATTTAATAAAAGTAAAACATAAAGCAAACTTAGCCAATGTTTTCATAAATGATTTATCTCAGTATAACCTTCTACAGATAGTACCTAAAACTTCATCCCCAAATCAAATCAAGTTCTGCAGAGGTACTTGGCTCTATTCTTTCTCCTGCTTTCTCTCTCTCTCTCTCTCTCTCTCTCTCTCTCTCTCTCACACACACACACACTAACACACATACATACACGCACACACACCAGCATTATGGTGGAATGAATCAAGTCAGGTGCTGAGTTGGCCATCTGGTAGAACGTGAAGGAAGGAGCAGGTTTTGAATCTTGCTGTGGGGATGGTTCATTTGAGTGTCAAATGCTTGTACTCTAGTATTTAAAATTCCATCAGAAGCAATAAGGCATCCACTTCTACAGAACAGAGCTAAGATGAAAGTCAAAGAACATTCTGTAACTTATCAAAATATAAACATAATCATTCAAACCACTTGAAACATGTCAGATTGTCATCTGAGTCTTCATGCTGACTACTGCAAGACCACCTTTGAGAGCTCTGGAGAGAAGAAAACAGAATGAATGGTAAGTTCATGAACTGCTTAACCTCAAAGTGTTCTTAATCCTGTAGTCAATTCTCTTAGAAACTAATACCCACAAAATCTCATTGGCCAAGACCGCACTTGGTGAGTCTCCCTGGACTCAGATGATGGTTGTATATGAAAGGTAGTAGATGTATAAATATAACTTTTGATAAAAGGTGAAACTGAAGTTCAACGTGGTAAAGGGATTTGCTCTAAAACAACTAATTAAATCAGAAAAATCCTAATAGTTGGCATTTATGAAGTAATAATCAGGGCTATTCTATGAGTGTTCATGTTTTTCATCCTAAGAAGATTATTTCAGAAATGGAAAACCTGAAGCCCAAGTAACTATCTTATAGGTACATTACCAAATTAATTTTATGTATAAAAAGTTCCAAACTAGAGAACACACAGATTAAACTCAGAGAGACCAAGTCTACAGACCATCCTCTATATCAGAGTCTCAGTCCAGGTCCCCAAAGCTCCACACATGACACTTGCCCATACCACCACTGCTGCAAACAAATTATCCAAGGACATGTTTCCAAGTGTATCCATGTCCATGACGCCAATCTCTACTGATGACTCATTTGAGCTTATCTAATCAGGAAAAATAAAATAAAATCTCCTTCAAATATTTTATATTGAGTACTTAAATCTTATGACTACATATTTGCATTGTCTTCTGGCCCTTGGAATGGGTAGACTACTCCTGAATAATAATTTTTGGAAACACATTAATTTTTAGAAAGGTGTTTTGAGCCCTCCACATTCAAACAAAGAAAAGAAGAAAAGATGGAAAGTCAGGAAGAAGGAAGAAAGGAAAACAAAAAAGGGAAAAATGCTTGATGACTTGATTAGATTATTGCTGATATTTCCCAGAGAATTTGAATGGTCATGAGTCAATTACTTAACAAAATTAGATAACTGAGCTAAACTGAGAAATGTCTAATTTAATACTTCCCAAGTTTCTGGTTGATTGTTTTGACTTAGATTGTGAAAGATCTCCTTCACATAAGCCTCCAATCCCTGGGACATGGCTGGAGGCTGACAGGAGACATGGAAATTCTCCTTCCATCTCTTCACTCCTCCCCTGGCACGGTTCCTCCAGCACTTCTGAATTAAGCAATTATGTCTATTATTATTATAGATATAAAGAAAGTCCAATTTAATAACACGTACTTTGACCTTTTCTTGGAAAACAAACATAGGGATAAGTATAAAGAAATGAAGTCTCACAGTGTTGAGGAAGTGTTTGAAATGTGTTGTAGAGTTTTTATTCCTTCAGTAAACACTGATTGTCTGTTCTGTATCAGACATGAGACTGCAAACTAAAGATACCACTTTGGGTAACTCTTATAGAACTGATAAAAAGTATATTCTAGTTTTGGGAATCCATACCTGGTACCAGATACTACACAAATCCTTTGATGTGTCACATTTAAACCTGAAAGCAGCTGAAAAGTAATATTTCGGTGGGTTGAGTTTCTTCCCCATCCTGACCTGGAGCTGTAACCCTCACCCATTCAACTTCTACATTCTAATGGGCAACGTTGCCCCACCCATGTGTGACCAGATAAAATGGCACTCCCTGATTCCAAGGTCATTTGCTCCTAGTGCCTGGTCAGTTATATTCCTTGCCATTTCCTCTCTTTCCTTGAAAAAAAAAATAGTTCCAAACCTTTCTCATGATAGCAATTATACTCCTTTTCCAGGGAATATTTGAAGTATTTAGGAAGCTTGAACAGTTTGCTGATTGTTTTGCATAACGCTAAGAATTCCTTCTGGGAAGTAGATTTGCATCTCCTTGTCTGCTGTCAGATTTCCTAGAACAAGATATTGACAGTAGAGCATCCTTCAAATACCCTGAAATTCTTCTAGGAATCTTCAAGCAAACATTCCTTCATGTTCTGCTCCCTTTTTATCTGTAAACGGCCCTTAGAGAAATCTTTGTACTGGATTTCCAATGGATTTTTCTCCTTTGCAGATGGTTTGAAATAAAAACATGGCATGTGTTTGTGATCAACACATAGGAATTGGTATTCTAATACTCTTATGTTCTCTCATCTCTTGTATCCTTAAAAATTTTTGCTCGGTTCCAACTTGAGGAAAGAGGAGTAGATTTGGTCCAGCCCAGAACACAGAAAATCTGTTTGTGTCTTTTCTTCTGCCTTAAGTGTTAGGCCTTTCAATTCTTCCTGGTCAAGTTCTGTGGATAAAAATATTGGTGGTGGGGGAAGATAAAGTGTCATGTTTCAAAAATTGGCTGGGGGAAAAATGACACAATTCATCTCACTAACTTTCAACTAAAGTTTAGCACTTGACTGCTTTTTAAATCTAGACCAAATAAAACCAATAGTGTCAGAAATATCTGACTTTTCTCAGTTGAAATTGCAGATATTTCTCCAGTTCCATTTGAAAGCAGTGTGTTTTGTTTCATGTGGAAGTGCCTTATTCTGAGAAGGATCTCTAAGTTCCTTTAAATTAACAAAGAATTCATGGCAGACACACAAAAAAATTTCAAAACTCTGATTCAATGAGATAGAGGGGAGAAAAAACTCAGACAAAAAAAATTTAATCTGAGTATTTACCAGTGAAGCCATCTGAAAATAAGATTTTTTCAGGCATAAATCAAATATCTGTTATGCAGGGAAGCCTCCCCAAATCCTATGTGCTTTTTATACACAAAAAGAAAATATTGATATTAGCTAATAAAATAATAGTAATTCTATATAGACTAAGCTTAGCTTCTAGGAAATTTACTTCACTGAATATAGTAAATTTAACAGGATAGGAGATTTGAAATTATTTAGTGGGATTGAACTTAGAGTCACATTGTTGGGTTGTCATTTATCCAGTCACCTCAAACCTTCATCTGCACTTGAGAGTTTTTTGCTTCTATACTTCAGAATGAAAACAAGCCCAGGAGTAGCTAATTATAAAAGAACAGAAGTATAAACATATATTCATGCATTGCAGGATGTTTAACAAGCACCCTGACCTGACACCATATAATTGCTATCAACAGTTGAAGACAAAAACCCACAGCATTTTGGAGGAAGCCACATGGCCCTGGCCCTTACCCATGAGGTCAGGGCTGGGATTAAATGCTACTTTCTTAGCCCAAACTCTTCCCATGCTGCATTTTGAGGATTAAAATACATCACGGGGTCAAAGAAAAGCTTTAGGGTTGACATTTTCTGCTTGACCTTGGCGTCAGAACTCCCAAAGCCAGCAGGAAACAAAAACGGAGAGAGATAAGTTTCCTAGAAACTTCTGATCTGACTGCTGAATAATGGCTGTTGGCCAATGCTCACCAGCCTTTAGTTCTGGCTGGGCAGTTGCAGATTGTGGGAAAACAGCTATCTCGCCCCGAGCACAGAGAGGCTGAACACACTGAGGTCATCAGCCTGCTCCAGCCTGTCTTAAACTTGAGGTCAAGGCTGCTGAAATTTGAGGAAAAAGAAATGAGAAATAAAATTTAAAGCAAACTTCCTATCAAGAAGAAATTCCTTTGGTTTAAATTGAGGCACTTGGTTTGCTCTGTTCCTCTCTCTCCCCTCAATGAACATTGAATCACTGCCAACAGGTGGTGCTGAGTGAACCAAGCATCTCCCTGACCCACCAGAGATGAAGAACTCTGACCACCAGGATGAGAGTTCTCACAGTCTTTCATTCTGAGGAATGGTCCAAATTATTTGTTACCTCTTGTAGTTAGCCTGATTGTTGCTGTGACTGAACAAACTGACAGAACAACTTTAGGAGGAGAAGGCTTATTTAGGGGCTCACAGTTTCAGAAGTCATAATCCATGGAAGGCCAGCTTCACTCCTTGAGGCTCCAGGTGATGCTGAACATCATGGCGGCAGGCATGGTTCCAGGGAGAAGGCAGCTCAAGGTGTCACATCAGGAAGCAGGACAGAGAGAGCGAAACTCTACACCAGACACAGAATATGTACCCCCAGGGCATGCCCCCAATGACCCACCTCCTCCAGCCACCCTCCACCAGTTTACCCTTGTCAGTTAATCCCTATAAAGGGATTAACTCACTGAGTAGGTGAGCTTTTCTTAATCCAATCATTTCACCACAGCACCGGAATTGTCACGTGAGTTTTGGGGGGATACCTCATATTCAAACCATGACACTACAAAAGAGTGATAAAGAGTAAAGCTCAACTTATTTGTATCTCAATATACTGGACCAAGTTCAAATTGAGTCTCTTGTTTCTTACATTTTTTTGTAAGATGTTTTTTAAATGCTCCCCTCATCTGTGTTACTATCAATACCTAAAGATGAGAACCCACAGCACCAGGGAGATTCTGAAATTCAGATTCTTTTGTTCCTGCCAGCATATCCAAGGCTCTCTCTCATGTAATTCCTCCTGCCTTTTGTGCTGGATGCAGAGGGCATCTTCTGAAGCCATGGTATAACACTGTCTTCATATCACCTTTGAGACTCACAGTGATCACTTGGACTTTATAGGATTTTTCTACCCCATAATTCCTCACAAGGAATTTTTGGCCCTGGAACACTCCTTTTAGTAGAACATCTCAGATCTGTGGCTGTCTTCTGCATAGTGCACAGAGAAAACAGCAGTCTCTATGAGCTAATGGACCATCTAAGGCTATTCCAGTCTAGTCTAGGAAAGTGGTATGACAATAGTATGGTAGGAAAAACAGCTATAATCTTTTGGGAAAATTTACTTTGTAATGGGTACCATGCTAGGAAGTTCATACGCTTCAAAATGTTATTTAATTCTGAAAATGAATTTGGGAAGAAAATGATGTTGTACTCTCTCCTCCCCCTTTTATCATTTTGGGCTCAGGATCAACAATTTAAATGATTTTTATGTCAGACCTGTCTGACTCCAAAACCACCAAGGCAAACCAGATGAGGTTAATATATTAACTGCAGTTTTCAGAGAAGAAATAAATCATCTCAGTCCTCTCCTTGTTCCAGCACATTTATTTTTCATTTCATTTCATTCATTCATTCATTCTTCATTCATTCCTTTTTGTATTGCTGGGAATCAGACATGCTACCTAAAAAATTATCTGGAAATTTCTTTGTCCACATCTGGATTCAATGAAAAAACTATTATAATTAACAGAAATATTTACATAGCTGGTAAGAGGTTTTCTATTAGTGTGGTTATAGAAAACAAGGCCTCAGGCATGTTAGGCAAGTGCTCTACCAGAGAGCTACCTCCCTAATACTTCATCACTCCAGTTTATACTGGAAGACACACAGGTCCAGAAAGTCCTATGTTCCTCTAGCATTAGTATGTACGGAAGGTGCTCAGAAGGAGGGGTCAGATCTTGTCTACCAGAGTGCCTGGCACCTGAGTGTTATACTGTCATTGCGTGGAATAAGGATTAATGGCTCTCTCAATAAAACCTCTGTGATCCTCTGTCCCTGCACACACATCCTTGGATTAAAAAGGATCATTAATTTTCTGATTTGGAAAGAAGAAAGTATGGGAACCTTCTGCTGCTCACACATACTCTAAAGCCTGATCCCCAGCATCTTTAGGACAAGGCTGTGTTGCCTTTGGTGAGAACCTCCAGCAGCTGGGCCATTCACTTTCCCAATGCAGCCAGTTAAACAGTCCAGTGACCTGATGACTTAGTGAAAACTATGCAGACTGGAGGTGAAAAGCTGCACTTACAATCTGGCTCCATCATTATTTGCCTGAACAGTTTAAGGAAAACTAGTTTAGTATCTCTGGGTCTCTGGCAAGTCATCTCTGAAATCAAGAAAATTGTGGCCAGGACTATACGCCAGGACTAATGAGAGGATCACAGAGCATATACAGATAACCTGCCAGAAACAAATCTGTAAAGAGCATTGTCAAAATAAATTGTAAAGACTAAGATGCATTGTGGATGATCCCCATAATGTTCCTCGAAGGTTAGATTTTTTTTTTCATTCTTATTCACTGATGGCAAACAGGTTTAATTTCAAATGCTACATAAGATTATCTGGAAATTTCTTAGTCCACATCAAGATGATTCAATGAGAGGCTCAACAATTAATTGGTTATAATTAGTGGAAATAATTAACCAGGTGGTCAAATTTTTCTATTAGTATGGCCACAGAAAATCAGGTCAGATATCATCTGAAGTTGCTTGAAGCTCTGCTTCTTTGCATCCAAAGTTGGCATTAGCAAATTATCTAACCAGCATCATGTTAGGGAAAACATGATGAAATTCTCCTTGATGAAATAATTTTCCATTTATTCTCTTATTAACTGTCTCCATTTTCTCCCCTCAAGATTCAATTTAACTGGCATGTCTCTATTGAAGTTTCAAACTAGACTGTAGGAAATTCAGTATACTTTGGAATAGTTTTACATTTTTCTTGTGCTACAGGTGGTCATCATCAAAAAGGATTTGAGACTACAGCAAGTATATGGCAGAAATCTGTCTAACAGCTTTATATCCAATGCTTTAAGTTGCTATGTTTAAAAAAATATGTATCAGACAACTTGTGTCCAGCTTTTTAAAAGTGCCTGATGGTTGCATGTTTTGGTCTGTTAGCATGAGTGATCAGTAAACAAGATAAAGTTCACAAAGTTTAATATTATTAAACTGCTCTCTAAACATTCCCATTATTTACAACCGATTGCTAATCTGGTTGGGGGCCAGGCATTTATTATACAACCCACAGTGTTTAAAAATATCTGTCACAGCATCATTTGAAAAGAAAAACTGCCTGAAATATATTAGAGCAAACTTGTTTTCTTTCAAGTTTGACTAGAGCTAAAAGAATGCTGAATCATGAATGCCCAAGAATGGTTTCGGAACTATTATGGAAGCTGTCAGACCCAAAACTTACAATTTTCCCAAACAGGCCTTCTAATTTAGAAACAAGATCTTGTTTACTGTTTCTGCTTTGCAATTCTTTATAATTGAGAATTGTAAATTCACAACCCTCACTATGTTCTCAAAATTGCACAATGAACTTCCTTACTTGTAAAGGAGACTGTATTTCCACAGGCGATTCACACGTCAGAGGGAATTATTCTTCCTCTGTCTGAATGTCATCCACACAGGAGACAACTGAACAAGACAATGCTCCTACCAGTTCTAAGATTCCTCCTGGTCATTTCTCAGTGATAGAAATCAAAGTTAATTTTATCTTTGAATGGATATATAGAAAAATCTATAGGAGCTAGAAATAGATAAACGTTAGATTAAGTTATAATTTGTTAATTAGAATTTAATATGCAGTCAAATGTAGGCTGCCTAATCCTGAATAAAAGACTTAGACTTTGGGAGAAAAGACTTTTCCTGGTACTGTAGGTCAGTCCTTCTCCTGCCCCTGCCATTACTTTCTTTTGCTTAACTCAAAATATTTTCTGTGGGTAAAGACAGAGCAATAGACAGCAATAGGGAAGGAATACATGGGTCTTGGCTACTCCACCCCACATCAGCTGCCCTGCTCAAGTCAGGTTCCTTTATGGGACTCTATGCTCTCAGACAGGCAGTCTGTCTAGTCCTGGGAAGCATCCCTTCCCACAATATCAAGAATCCCCAAATACTGGAGGCCTTCCTGAGTGCTAACTGGGGGTACAGAATTTCTTCACTTGCACTATTTGAAGACCTGTTAACCTGGGCTCTCTACCGTCAATCTTGGGCCCAAAAATCTCTTACCTACTCAAGCTGATTTGATTTATATACATTGCAAATATAACTATTTCTTGCTCTTTGTGTTGCCCTGGCCCAAAGGTCTTGTAGGGACTGGTCACCTTCATCCACCTAAGAGTTGCCCGATTCTATAAAGCCTCACTGCAGGGTCATTGCTTCCCTTACTGAATTGCAACAAGAATAAATAGAATGATCAAAGCATGGGAATTTGGGGTGCAATTTTGGTTGGCAAATACCCCATAAAATACTTTTTAAAAATGCATATGCAATAAACCTGAACACAGTTGTTGCATGGTTGCAAGCAAGCTGGGGATGGAGAAGCAGAAAGTGAGGATGACTTCCCCACTTATTAATTGTGTGGCTTTTGACAAATTCATCCCTAGGTGTGAGTTTCCAGCACCCACCTCTACAGATTGTGCACAGTGCCTGGTACAAATTAAGTGCTCATGAATGTAGGCTCTCACTGTGCTATTGCTTCTCTTCTAGGTTTTGTTATGATGTGAAATACAAGCTAGGAAAACCTTTGAGACTGACTATAAATGCTACGAGGCTTTGAGCTTCCTAACAGAGAAGTCCCAAAAGAGAAACTTATTTTAAATTGTTCTTAATGTTTATTTGAACTTGTTTAGGGGAATGGACTTCCCTTAGTACAAAATTCCTGCATCAAGAACTACCATAGAAAGTCCAGAAATGTCTGCCATATTTTCAGTCCATGATTGAAAATTATGACAAATTACAGAGGTGAGAAGGCCGCTCTTTGAGCTGAGATGGGGTGGAGTAGCCAAGACCCATGTATTCCTTCCCTATTGCTTTCTATTACTCTGTCATTACCCACAGAAAGCATTTTGAGTTAAGCAAATGAAAGTAAGAAGTTACAATCGTCCAGTATGTGACTTCAGTTAAATACGGGTTGCCTAATCCTGATCCACAAGTAATTTTTAGTATAAATTATTTTTCTTTAATAATCTGTTATAGGCAATCTATTGCTTATTATGGTTAAATCATCTGTTTTTAATAATGTGTGTATATGTGTGTTAATTTTGTGTTTGTTTGAAAGAGTGAGAGAGACAGAGTCAGAGAAAGACTGAACGTGCATTTTCACATGTGCCTATGTGTATGACTATGGTCAGAAATCATGCTGGCAGTCCTCGGTTAATTAGTCATCACAACTTAAGTTTAACGTCATCAGTTATACATCATTTTATTGTGAAAATTCTATTTTGCTAAAATGACATTACCCAATTGGAGTTTGAGGATGGAAGACAGACATGGATAGGAAGTCTCACGGATGGGATCACCTCATTGTCACATCGGATGTAGTTGTTAACTAAAACCTAACACCTGTGACAAGACAACATTTCTGTAATCATACATGTGTGGGATTATAACTTCCAAAGAAAGAAAGGACATGCTTATATCTGATGGGCACCCACTGAAATGTTGAAGAACCTGAGATCTGTGATCCACGAGGGCCATTTGGTCATGGTGATATTGTTATGGAGCTGGGACCTCCTAGTGAAACTGATGTTGCACAAAGCGCCCCCCCCAACACAATTCTTGCAATCAAATCAGAAATATTTCAGACATGTGCTCTGTATAACAGGAAAGAGTTTATTGGAGGGATAGGAAAAGGGAAAGGGGACACTCTCAAAGGAGAGAGTGGGTACTCTTTGAGAGGAGAGAGAAAATGTGTCTCTCCTGCACTTCACATTCATTACGGATACCAGAGAAGTTTCCAGAGAGTCCTGCCCAGGTCCACCTCTTGACTTTGAACCGACAGCAAGATTCCCTTGGCCTTTGCTAACTGGTTCCAATTGGATTCTTTTTTTTTTTCTTAATTTTTTTTTATTAAGGAGTTACTGTACAATCATAACTGGATATATAGTAGCAATATGATATGTATGTTCTTAAATCAGAATTACCCCATACGTCAATCTCTTGATTTTTCTATATTTTGCCCCTGTAAGTGATATAAATGCTTAGATTATGAATTTTCAAGAATTAAATAATTGCATAAGTATTATTTGGATTCTCAAGGTGGTGAAGAGTATGCTACATTTTTTGATGTCTCCCTAGATTCCTCCCTATTCTCCCTCCCTCTGTCCTGTCCCCCCACTCCCTCCTTTTCCCTACCTAAATATCTACAGTTGCCCTAGATTATATGTTATTATGCCTTTCTTGGGTCTAATATATGAGTGACTACCTTTCACCCAAGCCTGAGTTTAGGTCCAGTCTCCAGAAATTCTTAACCATGCATTTTTAGATTTCCTGGTTAGGAGGAACTACCCATATCTTCCTAAATTTTAGGCTCTGGTTACAAAAGTCTCTCCCTTCAGGGTAATTTGGGTTCTTCCTATCAACATTACTTGGGGCTGGCAGTTCCTTTGCAGACAATAGGTAACTTGCTGGGCCTTGTGACACATCCTGCTTACCTAGGCCAGGCATGGTTCCTTGCAGGCAAATTGCCTTTTAGGAAGAGAAAGCAGGAGGGTTCAGCACAGTGGACTCATTTTATAAAACGATTATCTTAACCTGTCTTCCCAGCATTTGCCTGTGTCTGTCCACTAGCATTCTTATTCTAGTGTCCCACTTCCAGATGCCATGTTGAAGAGAAATTCTTTTACATATTAGAGGGGGGCCAAGAGCCAGTGTGGGCAGACAAAAGAAAGAGATGAGAAAAAAATCACTTGAGGGAAAATGGGGGAACAGATACACAGCCCCATGTCTGGTTCCTAAGAATCCAAGATGTTAGTCTTTTTTAGATCAGAATTCAGAGTAAGAATTTTCAAGATAGCTAGATCCTTTGTGCATTTTCCAACTTTAGTGTCAGTTGTACATGTAATTTCCAGACTGGATTATCCGTAAATATATAAAGTTACTACACTTCAGCTGAGGAAATGATTCAGCTTCCTGACTCTTAATATACTCAATGAATTATTTTGCCCTGCATTTCTAGAATATTCTTTCCACATATCTCTATTTGGACATCTGGAAAACTATTGTTTATTCTCTAAAATCTAGTTAACAATATACTTCTGTACAATACCTTTTTTGTAAATATTCCCATGCCCCTTGAGAACATGCTGAATTTTCTTTTAGAGCACTGAACATTTTCCTAAGTACCCTTTTTAAAATGCACTCTGCAAGGTAGAGTGCTTTTTATTTTCTCATTCCACCTCCTACAGCAGCCTTCTCTCCAGACCCTGCACAAGGCACAGAGTTCACTAAGGTTTATGGAAATTATAAAGGGCTGCTGATCACCTCAGATGACCGCAGAGATCACTGTCAACTCTTAGGGACAAAGGCTCCATGAAAAGACACAAAAGCACATATTAAGATGTGAAAACTGAGAATTAGAAAACAGAAATATGCCCAAATCACCACCATCTAAAATCTAATCTGCCTGGGGAAAATGCTGTGCGCAATCCTAACGTATGTAGGAGACGGACAGTATCTTAAACTATCACCTACTCTTTTGAGTGTGTTTCTTCCTGTGTATTATCCTCCCCCAAGGATTCAGAACCAGTAGCAAGAGACTCCATATATTGTCTCAGGAAAAGTTAAGGACAGTCAAGATGAAGAGTCAAGTGCCTGTCTTTGATTCCCAAAGAGTACATTCTCAAGTCAGACTTTCCAAGTCTTAGTTTTTAACTGCAAACAGATGGTGCGTTTTTTGTTTGTTTGTTTTGTTTTTACCCCATCTTCAGCCCTTTTTATGTTTTATTTTGAGACAGGGTCTCCATAAATTGCTTAGGGCCTTACTAAGTTGCTGAGGCTGGCTTTGAACTTGCGATCCTCCTGCTTCAGCCTTTCAAGCCACTGGTGATGCAGAGGTTTTGAAATGAGACCAGATTCTCTGCTTCTGCTGGCAAATGGTGTTTGGGCTGACTGCAGATTTCTGCAGCCAAACAGCCTATTTCTAGTGTTTGCAGTTATTCCCAGTTTAAACTGTAAATTTGGGCTGGCTGCAGATCTGTGCGGCTGAAACAGTGTTAGCAGCTACCCCAATAAGAGCTGGGTACCCTCCCGCCACCCTCCCCCCCTGCTACTGTTAAGTGGGGCATTACAGCTCTTGGTGTGGAAGCACACCCTGGAAATTCAATGCCAATCTTCTTCTGGGTTCTTGTCTTGCAAGTCTGAAGAATAAAATCCACCGACAATCACGGAAGGGAAGAATAAAAGGAGTAGGATTTATTTAGGGAAGGAGAGTAAAATCTCTGTAAAGTAGAAGGGTACCTGGAAGCAGGATAATGTCTTATGTGTATTAGGCCAGGATTTAGATTGGTTTTGGGTATAAACTTTAATTAAGATTCATGTAAAGCAGACATTAAGAAAAGCACCAATGTCATTGGTTAAACTCTATGTAAAACAGGTACCAAATCTTTCCTAGTTCCCATCTGTGTCCACCCCCATTTCTTAGCTTTCCCATCTCTGGGACAAAGATGTTGCTCTCACAGGTGAGCCTCATGGCCTTTTGCTTTGGAAGGTCCTGAACATGCCCATTAATCTCTCTCTACGGGCTATCTGCCTGGTGTGGTTGGATGGGGCCCATGGTCCTGACTACCTAGCCATTTTACTACCTCTCCACACTCTGAAGAAGTATCTAAGTCAAGTGCCTGTCTTTGATTCCCAAAGTATATTCTCAGGCCATCACCTTGAAGTCTTAGTTTTCAAATGCAAAAAGATGGATAGTTTTTATTACCCTATCTGCAACCCTCTTTATATTTTATTTTGAGACAGGGTCTCCCTAACTTGCTTAGGACCTTGCTCAGTTGCTGAAGCTGGCTTTGAACTTGTAATCCTCCAGCCTCAGCCTCCCAAGCTGTTGGGATAACAGATGTGTGTACCACCATGCCTGGCTAGATGGGCTTTTTGAAATAAATTTCTTCTTTATTTATTTATTTTAGCTCAGTCTCTGTCATCTTGATCACAATGCCATCTGAATCCCTTTTATTATGTCCCTTTATCTCTATGTGAAGGGAGATTACATAAGTTACACACAGATCATGTCTTTCATGGGTCTATGATTAGATTTAATATCCAAGTAGAAATCCCAGGATGATTTCCCCACAATGACATCTTAATTTTCCTGTTAAGGTAAGTTGTAGATCAAGTACCAGCACCAGATTCCTTGGGTGGCTATAGTTCAGCCTCTTCCTCATCTTATAGTTGAAATGTTTGTGTTCAGCTTTTCAGTTTCTATACCGTTTGTCTTGTTACATCGATACACTCTTGGAAACAGCATAGAATTGTGTCTCTTCATTTTTTTAATGGAGTCCAAAAAAGATGTCTTTCACTGTGGTCTTTATTCATAATTGATGTAAATATTGACATGGTTCAATTTCCATTTCCATCTTCCTGTTTTTGTTCTATATGTCTGTCATTTGTTTCTCTATTTCTTAATTTCCCTTTACTTTTCCTTCTTTTATGTTATATGATGTGTACAATTTTCATTCTCTGCTTTTTTCCCTTTTCATACTTTTTGAATTATTATCTTAGTGGTTCCCAAGGATTATAATGTGAATCTTAACTTCTCATACTTGATTTCAAAGCAAAGCAATTTTTTAAAATCTAGAAGCTTTAATACAGTTCCATTCTTTGCTTTTTCCTTCAGGGTGTTATTAGCATATAGGTTTGGGCATAATTAACAATACATATGGTGTTTATCTCAAATTCCCAGCATAGAGCTCTAGAAGTCCTTGGAATTTCACTAGTTTTAAAAGTACCTTTGTTATGTTAATACGGCGACTCATTGTGATCACCTAAATAGCTTCAGGTTCTAGTTAGTTACAAAAAGCCCAAACACACCACTATAGTGTTGAAATTCTGGACCAGCACAACCTCTGGGACTAAACTGTGGCTGGAGCTTGAGTTGAATTACATGATGAAGGATTTAAACGATCACAGCTACTTAAAGGACCCCCCTAAAAACCTCTGGACATGGAGGCTTGGAAGCACTTCCTGGGTGGTGAAGTCCTTGGTAGCTAGGAGGACACACCTGGATTCCAGGAGGAGAGGGCATGCAAGCCCCTCATCCTGTTCCCTACTTCACCCACCATCACCTTGCACAATGAGTCTTTTCCATTTTGCTGTTCCCACACCTTATCCTTTAAGAAAAAATGATAATCATAAGCACAGCACTTTCTTAAGTTCTATGAAACTTTTCAGTAAATTATCAATCTTATGGTTTCCTTACCAAAAATGTTGTTTATTTTTAGCACTAAATTTTTGTTGTTGCAAATTTTAAAATTTAATTACAACACAATGATAAGATTATGTCTTTGGCTCATTTCCAAAATTCTTTTTTCAGTTTTGCTCAGATTTACAGCTGGGTTTTTATTTTTTACTTATTTTTGGGTTCTGAGAACTGAACCCAACTAAGTGCACAATCTCACTGAGCCATACCTACAGCAGCAGATTTTTGAAAAGAGAATTCATTGATGTCTTCATTTAGCCATAAGCAATAGCCCTTTCTATTCAAGTTTTGTTTTCTTTCTGAATTTTAAAATTTTTCTCTCCCTATTTTGTTTCAGTTATGTCTTATGACATTATCCAAGGGTTTATTTTTTTCTTATATTTGTGAAATGATTTTGAAAATCTTATTTAAAAATTTCTGTGTTTATTTTCTTTCAAATCTTTAGTTCAGTTTTATAGTCTATTATTTCTAATGCTGATGTGTGTTTTAATCATTCATCTTTCTGTTAGATTTCATCTGATGTGTCATTCTAATGTTATTTTCATGGTTTAGAGTAATATTATTCTGTTCCTTGTTCTTCGTTTTCCTTGTAATAACTTTATATGGGCTTTAAACACACTCCTTTCTATTGCCCGTATTTATATGAGGTAAATTTTCCAGACCTTTGGTGTTTATAGCAAGTTATCTCTGGGCATTTGTACTTACTCTATTCGTGTTATAAACCTGTTCCTCCAAGACAGCTTAGCTATTTTCTTCCTTCATTAATTTTTCTTCTTATATGTCACACATTCAGAGACCTTACCTAGCCAGTATATTTAATTATTATTTCCTGGTCTTTCAATTTCCATACATGTTACCATAATTGTAATATAAATTCAATTATAATATGTAAGTAGAAATTAACTAATAAGTCATTAACAGCCTACATTAAGGATGTTTTTATGTCCTATTGTATCAACAGCACTGAGAATAGTGGATTCTGTTATATAGATTTTTAATAAAACCTGCTAATATATACAACATAGTTTTTATTGTTTCGAAAGTTACCAATAAATAATATGTTTATTCATAACATTTGTGATGGTCACAGCATGCATACTGACATCTGTCCTAATAGTCACAGAAGATTGGTCAACATTATAAGAACAGAAATTAAAGTTTTATTGGTCAGCCCTTTGCAGAACTGGCTAGGGAAAATGATTATGTCCAAACACTGTCACTATTTCAAAAGCACAGGTTTAATTTTCACTTTAGGTAAAGACAAAGATAAGCCCCCTCAGTTTCACAGCAGTGACAGTAATTTCTTTTTACAAAAAACTGTACTTTTTTTTCAAAACTGGGAATGTTAAACTTTATTTGTATGTAATGATACCACTGAAGGGCACAGAGTGAATGGACATATTGGGAGAAACTAATTGCCTCACATGTAGCCAAATACTTTTAAAAAGAAATGAAAATACAGGGACCCTAAAGCAAAGGAGGCAGTAGTCTTGAATAGCCACTTTATACAGGGGATGTGTAAGTCTTCAATAACCACAAAGAAGCTCTTTATCCTTAGAAATTAGAGAAATGCAAAGTAAAATCACACCTGAGAGACAAGATGAAAGTGTATGAATGAACATTTGCAGCAAATGAATTCTCATAAATTGAAAGAGTCAAAATTTTTACCTATTTGTAGAAACAGGCTGTTAATATTTATGAAATACAGTTGCAAGATACTTCATAAGATATTTGAACAAGCTATGCTGCATACCTGTACAAAAACATAAATGTTTAATCCCATTGTCAAATATTTTAAAGAACAAGTGATGCTAGGAAGGGAGAAGGAGGGGAAATGTTGGAACTGAGATAAAGGAAGGTACATTCCAAGCAGTTATAAATGTCCTTGTACATACTATAGCCATATATATATATATATATATATATATATATATATATATAATGCTCTTCATAGGTATAAGAATTATGTAAATATATTTGGGTTTTTTAGGAACAATATAGGACCCAGAAGAAAGGCAAGGGATGAGGGGACAAGAGGAGGGAGGTAGAGGGATTTGAGTGAGGGGAATATTTAACAAATTATATTGCTGAATTGTGTGCATCTAGGAATATGTGACAATTAATCCCAACATTATGTAAAACTATAATGCACTAATAAAAATACATACATATAAAAACAGTTCCAACAGAATACATGATACCACAAGCATAGGCTTAAAACTATTACTGCACATGTGAACTGAAATAACATATAAGGGTACAGCAGTATTGGCTCAGACATAAAATCCAGGGAATGGAAAAAAGGTAATGTACCTTAAAGAAAGGTTGGGGAACATGGTTTCCAGGACCCAACCACATTTTTTATCATTCTATATCCAGTTTAACAAATTGTGTGAAATTCCACAGTTTTATGCTGACATCACATACATGTGATATTTTACATGCATACATTTTTAGGGAAGAAATTAATAGAATTTAGGAGAAAATAAAATTATACAAAAGTACATCAAAGACTCAATTATGCACACCATTTGTTTGTTGGTTAATGTGGTTGGTGATTCCTCTGTGACTTTCCTGTTTGATGCCTCTAAACTATCAATCGAAGGCTTAACCTAGGATTCATTTGGGATATAGCACTTATCTTAGAACAGGAGATTTTTGAAGATTCAACAATGTTCAATTTATACAGATAAATTAAGTGATATTGGAGGAAAAAGCAGTGTTGGTTTTTAATCAGTCCATCAAGCTCCAGGTCTTACACAACACTGCCTGCTAACCCTGGTTTCTGTTCCTCTTTATCCCTGTTTGTGTTCCCAGAGCCTGTATCCATGTGCAACGAGATGTCTGCAGTGAGCTGAGAGCCCACATCCATAGACTGTGCGGAACTTCTGTAAATGCCTGGCATGAGCACTGTGGATTGAAATCAGGAGGTGTCCAAGGTTAATCCAAGTAAATATGTGCAGAGCTCCAAGGAACATTTATAAGCAGCCACTGTTATCTTCTCCATTTTTTCCCTCCTACAACTTTTAAAAGAACTTTAAAATCAAATCCATTATTTCCTTTAAAAAATGATACCTTCATATAGTTTTTCCACTCTTTCAGTTGTTTTAGTCACTAACTTACTCTTACTCCTGGCCAAAACCAATCCAAAATACCTTGGAACTAATCCAAGTGTTTAATGAACCCCAAACACACTATTCTTCAGCTTGTAGTAGAAAAGAAAATTTATACAAAAAAGAGTACTCTAAAATATATTACATGCAATTAGAAATGACTACAGTACTAAATATCATTTGAATTTAATTATTAGGGCAAAAATATCCCCAAACATCCATTGGTGGTTGGAAA
>PVKS010014574.1:0-47986 GCA_004027875.1 Aplodontia rufa | reverse complement strand
CCCCTGAGTGACAGGCACCTGGAAGGGGGAGGGGAGGGCACATAGAACCCCTGAGTGACAGGCACCTGGAAGGGGGAGGGGAGGGCACATAGATCCCCTGAGTGACAGGCACTTGGAAGTGGGGGAATGGGCATTTGCCCCATCCAATTCTTTGCCAAGGAATAGGAAGACCTGAATACACCCAGGTCACACATGAAATGGAGATATAGCCCAGTGCCAGAGCAGGTGCCCTGTGAGTTCTTAGGATTGGAAGAAGTGACCGTTTTACTGTGACTGGAAACTGCCTGGCCCTGAGTACCCTACATTTTTACCCTGAGGTGGAGAACACATGTAAAAGTGCCAGAGATTGTTATTACCATTTAAGGGGCTTAATGTCCCCTCTGCTTGTGTCCCCAGGCTTTGTGACTCAGTTTCCAATCTGGAAAGCATTCCACCAAGGTGATCCTTGGTTCTTGGTTGTTGGAGATCAAGGTCCCTCTGGTGACAGTAAAATAAACACAGACCTGAGACATTTGGCAGAGGTCTAGGAGACTGAGCAATCCCCTGCTTCCAAGGGAAGAAATTGAAATACAACATCAAACAAATGAAACAATGACTAATCAATGGAAAGAAATTCAGCTCCTTTCCCAGGTGACAGAGAGTGATGGGACCTTGAGCCGGGAACCAGGCAGCTCTCAGTGGGAATCGTGGAGGCAAAGCGAAGGAGGTCTTCTCCACCTGCCTGCTTCAGGGCCGTGGGAACAGCTGAGCACGTGTAAAGGGGAAGGAATGAGAGAAATGGCAAGAAGAAGCCTAGCTGGTGTGGCGAGAGGCCTGTCAAACAGGAAGCCAGGGGCCGGCAATGAGTGTCCCCATCGTGGAAGACTCTCCTGGTGGACTGTGTTTGCCAAGATGCGAGGTGGGAAAGGGTCCCTGGGGCCCAGCCTGACTGGTGATCCTGTTCGATTGTCATTCAGACATCCTCTTTTCCATGATTGTTGGCATTTAGGGAAAGAAGGGAAGGAGAGAGAGCAGAGGGCAAGTAGAGCTTCTGTCAACGGAGGCTTCTGTCTGCGGTGGGGTCGTCCCAGGGCATGCTGTGGGTCCCTATTCACGTCCACTTCTTTAGGTAGGGTGGGCCCCTGGCACTTGCTCACAGGCAGACGTGTGGGGCACTGGGGTGAGCCAGGCTGGGTGTGGATCCTGCCCACTGCCACCGTCTCTCACCATGACCTCAGGCATAAATCATCCTTCCCGCACTTCAGTTTCTGCATCAGATGAATGAGGTGACCGCACCTTGTAGTGCCCCCAGTCCCTAGTGCAGAGAGATTTGAAGCAGTGGGCTCTGGAGGTGAGAGGTCACGTGGGAAAGACACTTCCATCCCCTCGAGGACTGCATCTTCTTTTTGTTCCTTTAGTCGGGTTTTGGTCAAGGAACTGTCTACGGTCCTCTCCTACAGTGGCGGTTGAGCAATCAGTTACAAAGCGTCTACCGTATGCCAGGTCTCGGTGTGCAGCGCTGGAGACTCGCAGATGGACGGGACAGTGTCCTTGCCCTGTTGGAATCCTTGGACAAGCAGGAAAGCAGTAGTTAGATGAGGAAGTTCTGGCGTAGAGGGCCTGGGAGAGAGCCGTGGGAGAGAGGCGCGAGGAGGGCCCGCAGCAAGAGCGGGAGAGTCATCAGAGCGGGGGACGACGTCTGCTCTGTATGTGAGGGTGAAGGTGAGATCTGGAAGAAGAGTCAGTGTTTGCAGGGGCCTGGGACGCACTTGGAGCGCTTCACACAGGGAGCAGAGAGATGGCCGCTGCAGGTGAGCCTGGGCCAGGGCAGGAATGGGCACAGGAAGGGAGACCCCGATGGACTGCTGGAGGCCAGATCCACTAAAGTATTGGGGTGATTGAGGTGTAGTGGGAAAGCAATGGGGTTTGAACACATGATAGTTTTCCTGGGACGAGCCCCACTTGATCATGATGGAGTGTCCTCTTTACAGATTGGATTTGCTAAAACTTGGTAGTGATGTTTTGTATTTACGCTCTACAGGTTTCCTGGTTGTGATGTTATTGTCTGGTTTCAGTATCAAGATAATGCTGGCCTTGTAGAATGAGTTGGAAGAGTTCCCTTCATGCATTTGTTTTCTACTACCCAAAATTAGTGGCTTAAAACAACAAAAAAAGTATTACCTTACAGTTGTTGAAGTCAAAAGTCCCAAGCGAAATTTACTGGTCAAAATGAAGGTGTTGGCCAGGTCGAGTTCCTTCCGGAGGCTGCAGGAGAGGAGCTTTCTTTGCTTGTTCTGGTTTCTAGAGGCTTTCTTGGTTCCTTGGCCGGTGGCCCCTTCCTCCTTACAGGAAGACCAGTGGGGAGGATTCCCCTCTCGCCTCGCTCTTCCACCCGAGAGGACCTGTGCTGTGCTAGGCCCCTGTTAAGACAGGAAAGTCTCCCATCTCTTGGCCTTTAACTCAGTCACATTGACAAGGTCCCCTTTTCCATGCAAGATTGGGATGTGGGCCCTCGTGGGAGGCGGCCGTTCTGCCTGCCGCACTCTTCTTCAGCGTTTGGGAAGTTTGTAGAGAGCTGGTAGAATCCGCAGTGACGTCATCTGGGCCTGGAGTTTTCTATCGGGAAAGATTTTTGGTTACACGTGCAGTTTCTTTCATAGATAAAAGGCCTTTCAGGTTATGTACTCACTTGTTTTCCCATGTTGGGGATTGAACTCGGGACCTCTTGCACACTGGGCAATGCTGTACTCCTGAGCTCCAGCCCAAGCCTCCTGAGCACCTGGGGTCTGCAGGTACCTGTCATTGCATCCAGCCCCCCTTATTCCTTTTTTTTTTTTTTTAAAGAAAGAGGGGACAGAGAGAGAGAGAAAGAGAGAAGCAATTTTTATTTAGTTTTTCATGTGACTTTCATTCCTCGGATATCTTGCTGTGTACGTGGTGCTGGGGTTTGAACTCGTGTCCTCAGCGCATGCCAGGCAAGCACCGTAACCACCCAGCCACGGCTCCAGCCCCCCCTTTATTCTTTTAATTCTATGCAATCTGTTGTGACTTCCTCTCTTTCTTTTCTAGAACTGCTCATCTGCATCCTTTCTCTGTTATTTGTGATCAATCTGTGTGGACGTTCATGGATTTTATTGATATTCCCCAAGCATGGGCTTTGGGTTTTGTGCCTTCCTCTGGGATTGGTCTTTCCTTTGGCTCATTGACGTGGGCTCTTCACGCCATGGTTCCTTTCTTCTTCTTATGCTGGTTCAGTTTCTGAAGCCAGAGCTTAGTATTGATTTCTGAGAGCTTTCTTTTCTTCTAACACAGGTGCTCAGTGCTACACATTTTTCTTCTTAACAGCTTCGGTATGCTGCCATTTTCATTTTATTTCACTTCAGAATACTTCACCTCTGTCCCATGATGTCTTGTTTAACTCGTGGTTTGTTTTCAGGTGTGTTGGTTGATTTATAAATGTTAGGGAGTTCTAGGTTGGTGATCTTTTCTTCTGGCGCCTTAAGGATGCTCTCCCATTTCCAGACAGAAGTCTCCTGTCTTTCTTATAGTTGTTCCTCTGAACGTGACACACTTTTTTAAAATTAGTTGAATATGAACTTACAACTGAAGGAGAATCATTATCAAGCAACCAAGAACAAACGTATATTTACATAGTTAGCCAAGGCTGATGCCATTCCATGGTTTCTCCCCTTGGGTTCCTCATGGTTCTGTGTTTCCCTCAAAAGAACCCCTGTGTTAAATGGACTTCTTGTGGAGGTTGGAGATCACCTTCTGAGATGATTCCCCCATATTCCCTCCCTCCAGTCTCCTAGATGTCCTTCCTAATCCCACCCCCCTCCCTATGTCTCCAGGTATCATAGGCAAGGTTCCCCCTGTTTGTGTAAAAATTCGTACATGTTGAGGTTATTTTAGCTTGGCCATCTAACATACTGTTTCCAGATGTGTTCTAGATTCCACAGATGAGAGAAAATATTTGGCCCTTGAGTCTCTGAGATTAGGATACTTCACTTGCATAATTCTTTCCATCTCCATCCATTTGGCTTCAAAAGCTATAATATCATTTTCTCTAATGGCTGAATAGTATTCCATTATATTTATGTACCAAAGTTTTTGAATCCACTCATCGAGTGAGGGGCATCTGGGTTGGTTCCATAGTCTGGCTGTAGTAAATTGAGCTGCTATAAACTTTGATAAAGCTGTATCTCTATAATATGCTGATTCTAACTCTTTTGGGAAAATATCCAGGAGTAGGGATAGCTGGGTCATAAAGAGGTTCCAGCCCTAATTTTTTTGAGGAGTCTCCACACTGCTTTCCAGAGTGGCTGAACCAGTTTGCAGTCCCACCAGCAGTGTGACAGGGCTCCTCTTTTCCCACAGCCCTTCCAGCATCTGTCATTGTTCTTATTCTTCATTTTTGCCACTCTGACTGGAGTCAGGTGGAATCTCGTGAAGTTTTGATTTGCATTTCTCTTATTGCTAATAATGTAGAGCATTTTCTCATATGTTTATGGGCTTTCTGGACTTCCTCTGGTGAGAAGTTTCTTTTTAGATCCGTAGCCCATTTATTGATTGAATTATTTGTGCTTTTGGTGTTTAGTTCTTTTAGTTCTTTGTATATTCTGGATATTAGCCCTCTGTCTGAGGTGTAGCTGTGGGGAGCTGGATTGTCCCCCAGGAGCCGATCAGGAGATGAGTGCTGATGGCTGGAACCCGGGTCCCCCCTCGTCCAGGGACCTCTTCCCTCCCAGCGGGGGAAACGAGTCAACTACACGCAGCTGATGGCAGCCCAGAATCCGTTTATTATTAAGGCACACAGGTTTTTATATAGGGAGGAGGGGAGACAGCCAAGGAATAAGGGAGTTGCCAGGGGTTATGCAGATTTTGAGTACAGACAAACAACTAGGTAGGGAACAGCCTGTGGTTAGCACATTCCAACCCATCCTAACTCTTTGCATAACAATTAGGAAGCCTAACAAAGCACAACCTAGCAGCCCTTCCTGAAGGAACTTCCTTCAACATATGAAATATGGAAATAGTAACAGGATCGCTCTAGGGCAGCTGTTGAAATGGGGGTGAAGGCTAGACCCCAACAGTAGCAGGCAAAGATTTTCTCCCATTCTTTAGGTTCTCTCTTGACACTCTTGACTAATTCTTTAGCTGTGCAAAAGCTTTTTAGTTTAATTGCATCCCATTCATTTATTCTTGACTTTAATGCTTGGGCCATGGGAATTTTGTTAAGTAAGGCGCCACCAACCCCTATGTCCTGTAGTGTTTACCCTACTTCTTTTCAGATTCCTCTATTCTATTCCATTGGTCTTCAGTTCTGTTTTGATACCAATACCATGCTGTTTTTACTACTACGGCCCTGCAGTATAATTTCAGTTCAGGGATTAGATGCCCCCTACTTCTTCCTTCTTGCTGAGTAATGTTTTGGTTAATCTGGGTCTTCTCTTATTTCATACGAACTTGAGAATTGCTTTTTCTATATCCCCGAAGAACAACATTGGTATCTTGATGGGGATGGCATTAAATCTGTATAGGGTTTTGGGTAGAATGGCTATTTGGATTATATTGATTCTGCCTAACCATGAGCATGGAGTGTTTTTCCATCTACTCAGGTCTTCTGCAATTTCTTTTTTTAGTGTTTGATAGTTTTCATTGTAGAGGTCCTTAATATCCTTTGTAAGGTTGATGCCCAAGTATTTTATTTTTTTGGAGGAGATGGTGAATGGGAGAGATGTCCTGATTTCTTCTTCAGTGGACTTGTTGCTGGAGTAAAGGAAAGCTAGTGGTTTATTGGTGTTGATCATGTAGCCAGCCACTTTGCTGAAATCGTTTATAAGCTCTAGAAGTTTTCTGGTGGAGTTTATAGGGTCTTCTAGGTAGAGGATCATGTCATCAGCAAATAGAGACAACTTGACTTCCTCTTTTCCTATACAAATTCCTTTGATTTCCTTGTCTTGCCTGATAGCTCTGGCAAGGATTTCAAGGACTATATTGAATAAGAGTGGTCAAAGTGGACAGCCTTGTCTTGTTCCTGAATTCAGTGGAAATGCTTTCAGTCTTTCTCCATCGAACATAACGTTGGCTATGGGTCTATCCTAAATGGATCTTACATAGTTAAAGCATCTTCCCTTGATCCCTATCTTCTCTAGGGTTTTGAGCATAAAGGGGTGTTGAATTTTATCAAAGGCCTTTTCTGCATCAATTGAGATGATTATATGATTTTTATTTTAAATTCTGTTTAAGTGAATTACATTTATTGATTTGCATATGTTGAAGCAGCCTTGTTTTCCTGGAATGAAGCCCACTTGATCATGATGTTTTATCTTTTTAATGTACTTTTGGATCTGATTAGCTAGAATTTTATTAAGATTTTTCCATCAATGTTCATCAGGGAAATTGGTCTATATTTTTCTTTTCTTGATGTGTCTGTTGAATTTTGGTATCAGTGTAATATTTGCTTCATAAAAAGTGTTTGGAAGTGCTCCCACCCTATCAATTTCATGGAAGAGCTCGTAGAGGATCAGTGTTAACTCTTTTGTGAGAATTTGGTAGAATTCTGCCGTATGTGCATCCGGTCCTGGGCTTTTCTTTTTTGGAAGACCTTTGATTGCTGGTTGAATTTGTGACACACCTTTTTAAAAATTTGGCTTTAAAAATGTTTTTTTCTGGATCTTTACTTTTAAACAACTTAATCATGATGTGCCTTGATGTGTTTTTGTTATGTTTCTTCTTTTGTTTGTTTCTTCTTGAGTTTGTGTTTATAGTTTTCTTCAAATTTTGGAATATTTTTCTTCATTATTTCTTGAAATATTTTTTCTGTTTCCTCTTCCAATTTTCTTTCCCTCCATTCCAGCCACCGACCACACGTGTGTCAGCTGCTTGAAGTTGCCCGCAGTTCTTCTGTGCTCTGTCCACTCTTTTCAATGATTTTCTGTTTTTCATCTTGAGTATTTGTGTAGCTGTTCAGCAATCTCTCGATAGTGTCTGATCTCATAATAACTTCCTTCTAAGGCTAAGGCTTTAGATGTATTTTCCATCTATGAGAGTTCCATTTGGATTCTTGAATTTCTGCTCTCTCTCTTTGTTGGCATTCCAAGCTGTCTTCCGAGCCCGCGGACTGGTGATTCGTGCTGTCCTCTGACCCTATGGACTGGATCGATGAAGTTGTTTTAAAGTTGTTACTCAGTGACGTCAGCTCTGCCTTTCCTGCTTGCTCACGTAGATTGACTTTTCTCCTCTTGGATCATGCTTTGTCACTGGATGCGTGACAAACGCATTGCACCATGTTTTGGGGTGCTGAATATTTTCACTTCTTTCAATTCGTTGGAGCTTTGTCCAGGACACAGTTAAGGGACAGACTGCATGCTCCTTTTGAGACTCTCTTGACTTTGGTGTAAGGTTTCCTACAGGGCTGACTGGTTAAGGATCTCTTGAACGCTTCTTGCCACCCTCCATATCATACATCCCTCCACTCTGAGCCTTGTGAACGGAAACTGTCCCCAGCCCCATGGGAGCCTCAGGAATCGTTTCTCTGCTGCTTTTCTCAGGTAGTTTCCTCACACATGAGCAGGAATCAACACAGGTGGTCCTCGGTGTCCTCGAGCTACACGTTCGTGGATTCATCCAACTTTGGGTTGCAAATATCTCAGAAGAAGCTGCGTCTGTACAGCATGTATACAGGCCTTTTTTCCGATTCATTATCACTAAACAATGCAGCACGACAGGCATTCATGCAGCATTCACCCTTCACTATGTATCATAGGTAACCTGGAGTTGACAAAGCGTATGCGAGGATGTGTAGATCATGTGCAAGTCCGGCTCCGTTTTATACAGGGAACTTAAGGATTCATGCATTTTGGCACTGTGTGATTCCAGGAACCTGCTTCTGTAGATACCACAGGATGACTGTATCTGGCCAGATGCCCAAGAGGAGTCTTCTGCAGATCCCTAGAGGTCTCTCATTGCTGGTCTGTTGCTTCAGTCAGCTTTCTGTTACTGTAACAAAATACCTGGGGTAAACCACTTATAAGGAGGAAAGGTTTATCTGCTCATGGTCTCAGCAGTTTCAGGCCCTGGTCAGTTGGTGCCATTGCTCTTATACCTGTGGGAAGGCAGAAAATCACAGCGGGAGCATGTGGTGGCACAGGGCTGCTCCGCTCATGGCGGTTGGGAAGCCGCCAGAGGAGGAAGTGGCCTGTGTCCCAAGGTCTCCTTCCAGAACACACGTTCTGCAACCTAAGTTCCTTCCACTAGGCCCCATCTCCTAACAGTCCTGCCAGTGCGCGTTCTGGGCCGGGGCTTTACCACACAGGCCTTTGGGAGGCAGCCCAGCCTCCTCCAACACTTTGCTCATCAGATCTAGCTGCTCTGTGCCCCCCAAATGCCTAGTCCCATTTCCTTTGCCCAGCACCCCAACCCCTGTATGTCCGATAAATTTTCCAGGCATGAGTCTGGGCCGATTGTAGGGTTCCCCTTTACTGTCTCCCCTTATCTGGGGCCATTTTTTATGATGTCTGAAACTTTGTTCCATACACCAGGTTTGGTTTTTTTCAGTAATTTAAGGAGGGAGGGTAACTGGTCAGTTTTTACTCCCCCTGCTGTAAAGTGGAAGTGGAAATAAATGTAAAATAGCTTAAGATGAGATTGCTTGGAGATCTTGAAGGACCCTCAGATTCAAGGATTAATGTCATGGTCATGAAATCCTCGAGTGTGAGGCCTGGGTACCCAGGGTGCATTGAAGCAACCTAACCTGCCTAGATCCCGTGTAGTCAGCTGCACGGCCTCAGGCCAGGAGCACCTGGGCCTCTGTGACTCTGCTGGAATGTGTCACAGGAGCCCTGGAGGTGAGCTGCTGCCCTCACCAGTGCTTCTCAGGAGTCCACTGCTCTGCTCATGGTGGATTTGCCTGTCTCTCTTGGGACTCCTTCTGCCCATTTCCAGGGAAACAGGCCCAGGCCCCTGGTGCCTTCTCAGACCTCCATGTGAGACTCAAGACGGACCCGTGAGTGCTGTGCCCACTTCTGCCTCTTGGGACCACAATTAACTGCAGCAGCAGAGTTCTAATAAGTGACTTTCTTACAGAATTTGGGTTTTTGAGGACAGAGGGACTCTGTGCAGATGGAGAGGAAGACCCTGTGATGTGGAGGGCCTGGTGGCTGGGCCGGTTGGGTTTCCCTCTGGGAAAATGGATGGGAAGGGTGTCATCAGGGGGAGGTTGGACTTGCCCAGACCCAGAGCCTTCACCTCAATCTGCCACATGGTCTATCCGGCCTTTTCCTTTTGCGTCCTTGGCCTCAATGTGATTTCCCTCCTGGTTTCTTTTTTTTTTGGAGAGAGTTCACTGGAGATGATGCCAAGGGGGTACCCCATGGTGACTCAGCTGCCCCTGCCACGGGACACTCTCACCTTCTGGAGTGACTGAGGACCTCTGTCAGGGCGAACCGCAGCTGCTTCAGCATTGGTGGTGGACGGTTGTGGTGACAGACACCATGGCATCTCTGTAGGTCCCACGGGCCTGTGGAAGGGGCGGTGTGAGCAGAGGTGCACCCAGTGTTTCTCTGAACAGCGCGGTGGCCCGCAGGCCAGGACGCACGGCACAGGCAGTGCTCCCGGAGCAGGCCACGTTCCCTGGCTGTCGGGGACTCGGACTGGTCTGTCTGTTGAACTCAAACAGCACTCGTCCACCGGGAGCCACAGGCAGAGCGCGAGGTTGCTGTGTCCACGTTCACGTGACAGCCCCGGCAGGCAGGCTCACGCGGCTTTCATTTTGTCCTAAATGGTAGCTCACGAAGCGGGTTGGTCTTTTCTAAACACTCGCTTTCCCTCCTTCCTTGCAGTTGGGCCGTATCTTCAGATCCCAGTTCTACCAGTCAGATCTGCTCCAGGCATAGAGGAAGGACATGGGGTTGTCGGCGTCTCCTGGTGAGGGGCTGAGTTCCAGGGTCCAGTGTCAAGGGTGTGTCTGGGCTGGAGCCACCTGCTGTGGTCCAGCATTGGTCTTGGTCATGCTCCTTCCAAACCTGGCCTCACAGCCTGCTGGTGACTTTGGGAGCTGCCCAGTGTGTTGCCGTGAGTCCTTTTTCTCCGTGGAGGGGTGCAGTGCTGGTGCAGCAGGACCTGGAGGACACACCTCTCAGTGGTTGGGGCAGGGCCTGTGCTTCCTGTTAGGTGAGTGCAGATGGAGCGCGTGTGTTCTCTGAGCTGCGAGGTCTGGAGGAGCGTGAAGGCGTGTGTGCACAGCTCACTCCTGAGAGCTCCTGTGCGCCTACACCGCAGCCCTCTGGGAGGAGCAGCAGCGTCTGCCCCTCTGCCTGTGTCACCTGTCTGCAGTCCTCCCAGACCTTTCCTTTCTCCCTGCAGCCCCGGATTCTGGAATCATCGCTATTGCTCAAGCCTTTGCCTGTGTTCCTGTAGCCGCAGGCCCCGTGCCTCAGCCACCGTGTTGGCTCCCACTGCAGCTGCTCGCCTCCAGCCCTTTGGCGTTTCAGGGCATCTTGCATGCCACCTAGTTTAATCTGGTCCCTCTCCCGACCAGGGTGAGATCCTTCAGTAGCAAAGGAGCCTGCTCCGTGACCTTGCCTTGCCCCAGGCTTCGTAAACTGGCTTCCTCTGCTTCCTCATTGCCTCCCGTGTCCAGCAGTCTCCAAACACCGGGACTTCATGGCTGCTCCTAGAGTGCACTGCTCGCCCTCCTGAGATGTCCTTCCTGACACGGTGCCTTGGGCAACAGCAAGGTCCCCTAAGATTTCCTGAGAAAGCCACCAACTCTGGGAACAGTTCTTGCCATCTCCAGCAGAGCGAGGTGCTTCTTCCTCAGTGCTCCCAAAATGCCTTTCTCCACCTTGGGGCAGTGCTGGCCATGCTGGTGGGGCTGCTGATCTGCACTTATGTCTTCCTGCTAGACAGGCCCCTTCCCCTCTGCATCTCCAGGCTGAGGATGGTGACTGACACTCAGTAGGAGCTCCATCAGTGCTAGGAAATGAATTAACTGATCTGTTGCGGGAGAGAACCTCAAAACTCATGCAGAACACTGGTGACCTTCATTCCCAAGTAGAGGCTGTTACTGAAGTAGGTGATTCTAGTCACTCGGCCACAGCCGCCTCTCTCTGGTGGGCCCGTGCACCTCTCAGAGGAATATCTTTCTGCACAGGCGACCTACAGCGGACCCAGCAAACTCAACGAAGCACCTAATTTACAAACCCTCGGTATCCAGAACAGTAATTAGCACGGAGCTCACTAATAGGAGTAATTGATAATCAAATGTTGGCATTGAATAAAATGCTGTTTTCCCCTTTTTTCTACCCAAGCAATATTTTAAGCCGAGGATGCTCAAAATGGATTGGGATAGAGGAAGTCATCAGGATGTCACGTGTGTGCAACGGGCAGAGTTCCCTGTGGCTGTCCTCCGCTGTTGCCATTAACCAGGGTGGCAGGGGCAAAGGTGAGCCTTTACCAAGCCCCTGCCAGCCAAGGCAGAGTAGGGCTGAGGCAGGCCACCTTCAGAAAAATCTCTCATAGAAAAGAAATTACGCTTGGAAAGCAGAAGAATTTACAGGGAGGCAAACAATCATTCACAACACAAAAAGATCCTTTGCTGTACAAAAGGTCTCCCACAGGCTCTTTTAAATAGGAAACGCCTCAGGAGCACTTAGAAGTTTATAAGGAATCAATTAAGAACCGATTCTTCGGGCAGCTAATCTGTGGCACCACAGGGGTGCAGCTCTCTGCAGAGGACTGGGCAGTACAGGGCGCTGGGCTGAGTCCAGCTCAGGGCCGTGTTGGCTGAGCACCAGCAGAGCCCCTGCCTAAGCTCGCGCCTGGAACCTGGGCCAGATTGTGAAGAGAGAGAGGTGGCCCCTGACAGAGGTGCTGCTTCTGTGATGGTTTGCCGTGACACAGCTCCACAGATGGTGGCTGGGCAAGCATGTTGCCTGTCTCCCAGGTTCAGGGGCTGGATGTCTGAGGTCTGCGGCTCCCCTGGGCTTCTGTGGTTTGCTGGCAGTCCTTGCTGTCACCCTGTCACCCCTAGCGTCTGCCTTCCTCATCAGATGGCATTCTCTTTGTGTGCACGTCACATCTGCAATGAACCTGTTTCCACCTCAGGTTCTGTCCTGGGGTTCTGGGGTCAGGACCTAAATGTGAATTTTTTTTAAACCATAACAACTCATTATTGCTCTCGCCTTAAGTCACTGAAATGACAGACAAGCTGTGTTTTTTTCCTTGTTAGATATTTTTCTCTTCTTGGCTAAGATGTTGCCAAGTGAAAGATATTTTTATAGAAACAACCACAAGCTGGAAAGAGAAGCTCTTGGACATAGGAATCAAGGCCACGGGAAAGTCGCGTAGAGAGGAGGTCGAGTTGCAGCTTGTGCATGGCCCAAGTAGTAGTTTCCTGTTCCCTGCTGTCTTCTTTCATCCCTCTCCTTTTAGGAAAGGGAATCTGCTCATCCAGGACGGTGAACCCCTCCTTGCTACGTGGAGGAGGGTGAGGGAGGCCTGGATCGCTGTTCTCACCATGATTCACGCTCTGCAGGAGGTTGTCACATCCTGCAGATGCATGCTTCTGTTACATGGAGACAGCTCTCCTCCGGGGCGCTGCCAGAGCAGACACCGCAACCGTGAATTGGTCATTTCTTTCCAAGCGTGGTTTCCGACGTGCTCCAAAAGCCAACAGATGCTATCGTCCTGTAGATTCGGTTCACACCGGATCGCTGGTGGTTCGAGGTCAGAAGCTAGAGGAAAGGACGTAGAGAAAAACTCCTGTATGCTCTGGTCCCCACGCGGTGACCCTGGGGGACCAGAGTAGGCTGATTGTAGGAATGACCCATTTGGTGTGGCCTCCTGTACCCGCACATTCGGTGATGCCCTTCACACTTCCTATGGTGACCCTAGATGAGCTTTGGCCAGAAGAGTAGCTTGAACTGTCCTGTTGCTGCTCCTGCAGCCTCTGCCACTGTCACCACATGACGCAGCTCAGCTCTCTCGCTGAGGGAAGAGACGCCACATGATGCCCAGACCGGCCATCCCTGTGGAGCATCTCAGATTAGCCCGTTTGCAGCCAGCTCTGCTGCTGATCCAGATGTTTGAGTGAGGCAGATGTTATTAGCAGGCCCTGGCCCAGGCTGGCACAATGGCCCAGCAGAGACCAAATGACGCTTCAGCTTTGCAAATTGGCGAGCTACCATGACATTTGCTGTTGCTGTAAGCAACCTGCTTTGTAGCGAAAGCTTGCGACACGGGTGTTTCCTGAGGGTTTTTCTGGAGAACGGTGCTACTGGTGGGATCACGTGTGTGGGAATTGGGAGATGGTTCCCATACAGACAGCTCACATTGGGTGACATTGGCCAGTTGTGTGCTGCCCTTTGGCAGCAGAGGCTCTGGAGCTAAATGACACCGATTCAACTCCCAGCACCATTTCGGGGTGGTAACAGCTGCAATAAACAGCCTGGCCTCCGTGGCCTAAGAGTCAAGATGTGTTTCTCCCACATGCAGCCGTGTGTATGTGTTTGGTGTCTCCTCTCTGTGACCAGAGGACTGGGCTGGGGGCTGGCTAACCCAGATGGCTCAGCAGGTGGCTTGTCTCCATTCTGCATGGTGCCTCATCCTCAGGGGACCAGCCCGCCCTGGATTCTGTGTATACACGCAGACACTCAGGGTGGTGATAGTTAATTTTGTGCGTCAACCAGTCTAGGTGACAGGAAACCTTCTGGGTGTTTCCCTGGGAGGGTTTTTTTTTTTTTTCTGAGAGATTAGCATTTGAATTGGTGGTGGAGTGGGAAGACCCCCCGCCCAGTGTTGGTGGGCCTCCTCCATGTCCAGGGCTTGAGGAGATCAAAAAGACTGAGACGGGAGGACGCACTCTCTGCTGGACAGCAATCTTCTGTCCTTGGCTCCACTCTCAGCTCTCCCGAGTCTCCAGCTAGAGCAGCAGCTCATGGACAGCTCAGCCTCCATAACTGAGTGGGCCGAGATATCATGATGCATGTCTGCGTGCGAGTGTTTATGAATGGATTTCGTGGGTGACTTATGAACATGTATGTGTGTGGATGTGTCCTGACTAATACAGGGGCCAGGTTCCTTCTATCCAGCATCCCCTCTAAGTCTTCCTTTGTATTCTCTGCATCTATCCAGCAGTCAGTGAAAGAGAAAAAGCAGGGAGCACTGGTGGGACTTACCCCGGGGCCAGGCTGGGAGTAGCATGTGCACCTCTTCCTCACTGTCAGCAGAGGGGCCCTGGCCCAGCAGGTGTTGGGGCCCAGAAGAGACAGGTGCTGATGAGGGCCAGCAGAGCCTCCCGTGTGGCCACAGGTGCTTGGCAGCTTCCTTGACTTCTCAGGGCTCAGGTCCCTCCTGGGAAAGCCAGAAGAGGTAAGATACTGTGTGTGATCTTTGAGAATCAACTGAGAGCCTCCATGCAAGGTAACTAGCCCAGAAGTGGTAACAAGAGACAGCTCTTCTTAACTGGTCAGTTAAGAGAGACCGTGGGGCACGTCCAGTGCTCTCTTTGACCCCCGTGGGCTGTGCAGTCTGTGCAGAAGGGCTTCCTCCAGTCCGTCTCTCCATCTGGTGTGTGGCCATTCACACTGGGGAAGCTGAGACCATTTACCTCGCTGTGCCACTCTGTTTCAGATTTGGACTGGATCTGGCATACCAGGCGCAGGGCAGGGTGTAGACAACAACGAAGTGCATTTCCATGGAGAACTGTTTTTTTAAATTGTATTGAGTTGTGTTGTTAAATGCACAGGTAATAACTTTATGATAAGCCCCTGATCCCAATCCAGAATCACCCCCACATCACCCACACCCCAGTCTCTTGACTCTTCTATATTTCCCCCATAACAGTTATAAATATCTTATATATATAAGACTGTGCATTTTCCAGAATGAGTGACTGCTTGAGTATTATTTGGATTCTTGGGGCAGTGAAGAGTAAGCTACATTGCTGATTTCCCCTCTAGATCCCTCCCTATCATCCCTCCTTCCTCTTCTTCCCCTCCCTACATATCTATGGTTCCCCTAGATTATGTGTTGTTTTGACCTTGGTGAGTCTCTACATGAACCTTACCTTTCACCCTAGCCTGGGTTTTGCTCTAGTCTTCTGTGGAGAATTTTTTTGAAATAGTAAAACCAGCGGATAATCGGTATATTTTTTATTATCATCATGTGCCGCAAGAGCAATGACATATTTCTGTGTAAAAGAAAACATTTTACTATCTAAGTGATGCACAATTGTTCCTGTCGAGATGTAATGATATACACGTAGGCTAATAGTTGGTTCTCAACAGAAGCGAGAGCTCTGCTGTGTTTGGTCTTAAGAGCACATTACAGAGGCATCTGGATTTCGGATTCACTGGAGCACGAATCTGAATGCTCACTCCAGCCACCCTGTTTTATTGTTTTAATCTTGTGGACACAGAGGTGGGCGTGTAGCTCAGTGGTAGAGTGTTTTCTGGGCATGTCCAAGGCCCTGGGTTTGATTCCCAGCACTGCAAAAGCAGGAAACAGAAAACTTATGAACACAAGTTAAAAAAGGTGGTCACACTCAAGGACAGAACTCAGCTCTCAGTGTCACCGTCACGAGCGCTGCTCACCTTTAACAGATGCAGGAATATCTGGTCCCGCAGGTGTTGGAGACAGGAGCTTCTCCCCAACAGCCTGAAGGAAGCTACCCCGTCACAAATGCACGGGAGCTCACCACGTTCATTTCCACGTTCAGCGGCCAGTTTAAAGGATAAGTGGTGAAGCTGACCACTCCCACGGTCATTTGCACGGGGGCAGTTGGAATAACGAGCTCACTCACCAACTGATGCAGAGGTGTGGTCTTCTGCACCTCGTTCCCACTGGGCAGCTGGGTCTCGCTGGAGGTATCAGGACATTCTCGGAAGCACTCTGCCTCTGGAGTTCTGAGACCCAGACCCCCACAGAGTCTAGGACCCCGAAGAAAGCTGCATGCAGTTCCAATGGGCAGGACTGGAAGCAGAGGGCAGGGTTAGCACAGCCTTCCTCCCGCCTGTCGGCTCCACCCTCCAATACTGCCCTTGCGGCAGCCGGCCAGGCTGTCCTCCCTATCTGGGCAGATCTTCCCACCCTCAGCTCCTCTTCCCAGGCTCTCAGGTTCTTGCATTTTTATGCTAATGCAATTATTATTCTCAGGTCTCAGCGATATTTCACTTTCTGTAGCTAATCAGGCTCTAAAATCTCCTTTTCCACAACCCTGGTTTGGACTGGGGTCTACTTACCTCCCACCCTCGCAGCCGCTCCCCCGAAGGCCCGAAGAGGCCTCCTGAGGCTCCTGTTTCAAGACCACCTCCTCTAGGGACTGTGGAGACGTGGCATGAACACTCTGTATTTCACCTGAAGAGCTTTCTTAAAGTGCAGCCGAGGTCTAAGCCTGATTCTCCAGGGCGTAAGTGTTCTCGTACGTGACCAGGACGAACCGCCAGGCGCAACAAATGCTGCTTCTTCTCTGTGTCCCCGTCCTTTTGACTTTGAGACAGGATCTCACTAAGTTCCTGAGACTGGCTTTGGACTGGTAATCCTTCTGCTGCAGCCTTGTGAGCTACTGGGATTGCAGGTATGTGCCACTGCACCCAGCTGACAAGTGTTTCTTGAATAGAGAAAGTGGCGTTAGGGTAGTTTGTGGAAATATACGCCCTTGAGCACATTCTTTGACACACTGGGCCGATTCTGCTTCAGTTATTCATGGCTGCATTGGTAAACTATCCTAAAATTCAGTGGCTAAAAACAACCCCTGCCTTTCCCGTTCCTGAGTCCTGGGCCGGCTGCAGGTCTTCGCTGGCCTCTGTGGGGTCCTCTCGGGTGGCAGTGGTCAGAGGGAGGCTGATGCCAGGGCAGATGGGTCTCTTCCCTCCTTGGAGGCTCAGAGCTTTTCTTCTCCAGGGGGATGCTCCATGTCACCTCTCGTATGGTCTTTGCGGAAAGTCAGCTGGACTTCTTAGGCAAGGGCTTAGTAGCTCGCCGAACGACCAAAGGGCAGCTTCCAGGATTAGGAAGCCCCTGCTGGCTTGGTGGGTGTTCTGCCATGTTCTGTTCATTGTGCCACGTCCAGGTGAAGTGACGGGGTCCACACAGGGGTGTGACTGTGGTGTGCGTCAGGGGAGCCATCCCTGGACACTGGCTACTGCCCTCTGACTTTCGGTGGTTGGTGTCTTCCCCACATGAAAATGCACTCAGCTCTGAGGTCCCTGCTCACCAGGGGGCCAGCTGGAATTTGGGGGTGTTTGTCTGCTAAGTTGGGCCCTCATGAGGGGGGGTCTTTGGATGCAGTCCCTCACGTGCACCACGTGAGGTGTGGAGACTGAGGAGAAGGACAGGTTATTGGCCCCCCACTCTCCTACACTGTGCTCAAGAGGCAGGAAAGCTCCCACTGACTCCTCTGTTCAGAAAGAGGCAGGTAAGGGCTGGTTTCCAGCAGTTCACAAATACAGGGTGACAGCCCTGTTTCTCTGCCCTGAGGCCTGTGGCAGTCCTGATAAAGACTCACCTTTGCTTCTTAGGAGAGGGTCTTTTTGGAGCTTGGTTGTACCCTCTGGGCCCTGTCTGAGTCATGCAAGTGGAGGAAAATCCAGATATAGAGCATGGATTCTGAACCCTGTCTTCTGTAAAGATGCTGGGGGGAAGTCTTTGTTAACAGAACTTAATTTTACGTTTTAAATGCACAAGATTTCTGCTTAAGACGTGCTTAGAATGAATCTTTTAGTGCGAATGATTATTCTGATATTTATTATACTTTTCATTTTCTTCAAGTCAAAGTTTTTAAATAGTGAAGCACATCTGAGCTTCCATCAATATAATCAACAAATATTTTCTGCGGCCTGACTATGTGCTTTTGAATGTATTTTTACTCTCTGTACTTAAATGAGATTGGGTTGGAATTCAGAGCTGTTTTCCACTGGACACCTGTCAGCTCGCGTGGGGGTTATTGTCCTAAGTTATTTGGGGACCCTGTTTTTTTCTATTAGCAAATGTTCTTGTTTCTATAATGCATCCCTGGGCAGTTTTCTTATTGCTTCAGCAAGAATCACATTCAGTTGTTGGGTTTCTAAACGACCTAATTAGCAGCACTTTTCCAATCTTTCTTTATAATCCCGCCTGCACCAGGACTCCTTCCTCACCGCCCTCTTCCTCTCGGTTCGGCTAATGAGTCTGCGTTCCCCCATTGGCCCTGCATGGGCTGCTGCCCAGGAATTCCGAGGCCTCCTTGCCTGAATCGCTGGGGGAAATCTATTCTTGATCTTTCCTTGCTAGGCTCTGCGGGTTCTGAGTTTGCAGTCACTTACCTCTTGTGTGTCTTTGTTTTTCTCAGAAACGGAAACCAGAGAGCAGAAAGGAGACCTGGAGATCATATAATTTTACAGATGAGCAAACTTTGGATCAGAGTGCTAAGTGACCTGATCAAAGTCACAGCCAGCTGGAGGCAGAGCCATGACCAGAACCCACACACTCAAACCAGCAAGCCTTGCCTTTCCCAGCGTAGTGGACACTGTGAACTGAACGCAAGGGCAGACTGGTCAGCCCGTGACTGGCGACCCAGCTCTTCCTACAGTTGTTAGTGGGCTCTTGTCAGGCCTCTGCTCTGCTGTCAATCTTGGGCTAAAACTGCAGGAAAATACGAGAAGAGCAGGAAGGTGTGGTGGGTTCAGAAGCTGTGAGGAGCACAGATTCTCAGCATTTTGGATTCCGGTGAATGCTCTTGTGCGCCTCATAATTTGTTCAATAAATGTTTACTGACCACCAACTATGTGTCTATAGGTGCCCTGCGTGTACAAGCGATGCACATTTTCTCCAGCTGTGTTGTGTCCTCGTACGTGTCTTTTCGATGCAATCAGTTGTAAGGGTGGTGCCTGTGTGACGCACTGCCAGGGGCGGTGGATGCTGTGATCCTTTCGTGCACTTGACCTGCACAGTCCTCCGCAGGCCCAGTCCTTAGAACCCCCTGATCATTAGCTTTCACAGCCGGCGCTCTCAAAGCCAGACACGTTTGGGGGCTGCGTGGCTAACGTAATAAGTGAAGCAGGCGTTCGTCGCCTGGGCGGAGTGCCAGGACTGTGGAGCCCAGAAACCACAAGCCCCATTTGACGGGCCATCGCTACTCCACGTCAGGTGGAACAGCATACTCATGGGGGAATGATAAGCCCTTCATTTCCAGACTTGTGAATTTTCAAGAGATGCTACACACTGTTAGTTTATGTGGAATCTCCTGTTTTTAAAAATGTTGGTGACAATTTAAAACCACTGCATGGGCAGAACTAAGCATGCTCACTAGATCTGACCCCTGGTGACAGTGTGCCCTGCCACACACCGTGTCCCTCCCCAGGTTCAGAGATGGCAGGTTCCCAAGCACCTAGCTGTGGACCTCTCTAGAGCACTTGTTAGCATTTCTGAGCCGAGGACCTCAGGGCAGTGGCTCTGGGACCCTGGCTTCTATGCGGTCATTAGTGGCCTGGCTGGCCACTTGGACAGTCCTTCCCTGATGTCAAAAGGTTAACTGTGTCTTGCAGGAACTGACAAGGCATGCAGCTGCATTGCAATTTGTATAAGAAGCTGACCTCGCCCAGTTTCTATTGGCTCTAAAGTGTATCGACTGTTCTAGAAGTCAAGATGTGGCACTGGTGGTGCCCCTGGTGAGTGGGTAGGTGATTGCTCCCATGTGGGCCCTGCTAACTGGTATCCGCAGGTGGAGGCCTGAACCAAGCACTTTCCTGCAGCCTCGACATGTCTCGAATCAGCTCACTGTTCAGCTCAAGCTTTCCAGGAGTCTCCTAGTATTTAAGTCTGATTTCCTGTTCTCATTGCTTGTCTTATTTCATTTACTTAATTGTCCAATATTTGTAGAGTACATTCTGGGCTTTGGATGTAGTTTTAAACACTGTGATCAATCATACGGACGTGGCCTATGCTTTCCTGCAGCCTGCTTTCCATGGGGGTGGGCAGTCACCAGGAATTGGATTTGGATTTTGGATGGCTGTCATGGGGAACGGGATAACAGGGGAGGCCTTCTGGGTGTCGTGGGCTGCAGACCTGAGTGATGAGGGGCAGGGCAGGTCTGAAGGCCAAGGGTCCGGGTGGGGAAAGGCCTGGGATGGGAGCCTTGGGGCAGGAGTGGAGCAGCTCCCCAGCGCTTTGTCCAGCACGGGACACTGCACCGCCCTGGTCCCCGCCCTAGGTCAGGCCTGTGCGGCTGCTCTCCAGGGTCCTGAACGTGGCTGTGCCTCCTTGGAGAGGAGGGGCTGGACTTCCCCAGTCAATTGGAGGTACTCAGGAACTCATCAGAGCACACTTACCACCTTGCAATTTCAGGTAAATTTTATATGCACACAAGGGACAAAAATGACTGCATTTGTGGCTTTCTTTTCTCTGACACCAGAAACATTTTGCAGTAAGAAATCCAGAAAGATAATATTCTGAGCTAAAGTAGAAGCCAGGCTAGAACTGGGGATCCCAAGAGCCTCCTGGATGTGTGTGTGCTGTGGATGGTGTTTTAGAGGACTTGTTCAGGGTGGTGATTCCAAAGTGTCAGACTGGAATGATAGGGCACATCACTGAGATTCAGGAGGAGGAGCAGGTATCGTTCGGATGCAGAGCAGGATAGGTGGGGAAAGGGGTAAGGAGGTGCTTCCTGGGCCTCCAGTAGGAGGGAGGAAGCCTCTTTCTGCCATTTCCGATTGGAACATTGCATAAAGTTGCTAATTAGATATGATTACAATGAGAAAATGGTTCGATAATACTAGGGTGCTATTCTTCTCTATTAGGATGAAAGGATTTTATAGGTTGTCCTAAGAACTTACCTATTGATAACAGAATTGCTTCTTAAAATTAGAATACTACAAGATGTGTTAAAGTTAAATGCTTAAGAAGGTAAAAGTTGAAGCAATCCCCTGAGAAGTTCAGACCAGAGTTGTTGGTGTTATTTAAATTTCTCCTCTATCCAATGTTAACATAAAACAACTATGCTTTAAAGAAATAATAGTTTATTCTGAGCAAAATGTGAAGGACCATGGCCCCAACATGGATTCCAATTACCCTAAATGACATGTTCTACGGTGGAAAAGATTACATGAACTTGTATAGCAACAGAATAAAAGAAAATCATAAGTCAATGCATTGGCTGCTTACTTTGGCAGGAACATCAGGTAGGTGGACACAGCCAGTGGGGGGATCTCATGCAGGTTTCAGATGTGGCACATTCTTAGCTTTAGGGCTGGTGCAAGCTGGAGGTCTGCTGAGATTAGTGATATACTCCAAGAAGTCTATGTAACAGTCACAAGAATATTACCCAGACCCAAAAGTTAAGGTAAACGACTATCAAGGGGCCAAGGTGACCCCAGAACACTTTGAATCCCAACCTACAGCATTGCCCTTCTCTCCTGTAGTGAAGGTTAGTTGGCCACAGTGAGCTGTCTGCAGGATCCTTAAGGCAGGTACAGCGTCCTCAGGGGATGTCCATCCACACCAGCGAGCGGATTCTGTAAGCATGTCATTGCTTTTTCAGGACTAGACGCAGGTGGCAGATGTGGCCATCACCTCATCTTGGCACTTGCTGCATACCAGAGTTGTGCTGGGTTCCAGGGACACCAGATAAACAAGGCACAGCTCTTGCTGCCAGATTATCAGCAAATCACACCTAGGCTGACATTTCTGTTTCCAAGTGGCAGGCTCCTTTTCTTAACTGATAACACTGTGCGCCAGTGTGTCAGGAGCGTGTTTATTCTTTCATCCCTGAGGCTAATTGCAAGTCAGCATCTCGCCAAAGAGTCCTACGGTTTGTTAAAGGACTAAGTTAGAACAATTTAAAGATCAGAGTGGCTTTCCCTGCCTTCTAGCATCAGGAAGCACCTTATTCCGCAGCCAGAATGAGGGCTCTAATGAGCCCAGCTGAAGGTGTTGGCTGTATGGACAGAAACGTGCTTACAGAGAGCAGAAACAAAAACCAAAAGCTGATCGGATGGTTGAAAGTTACTTTCCATGTAAGGTGGGGGCAGGAGAGAATGATAAAGAAATAATTCATCGGCTCCTTTACTCTTTATGTGTGAGGATCACGGCAGAGGAATTTCACACCGGGTAAAAGTGGCCTGTTGGGGGCCAACTGTTGCCCCTCCTGCCCTGATTTCTGGTGAGTTTTGGTAAGCACACAGAGCTAGGCAGTGTGCGACTTTAGCGTCTGTGACTCTAATTTGATTTTTAGTTGGATCTATTGAAGCCCAGTGCAGGAGCTTAGTCCAAAACAATGGCCTCTGTAGCTTTGATTTAACAAATTTCGAGACACTCACTGTAGGTACCTATGAGGAGGGAGGAGTTCCATGGTGATCAAGACTTGCCTTATTTACTGTTTTAAGAGATTGTTCTGCTTGAGAGTTTTTCCTTGGTTGCTCCTTATGAATCCTCTCGCCTGGGCCTCTGAGGAAGCAGGTTTCTTCCCGCATTTGATGGAATGGGCTTATTTTCTTTACTCTGGACACCAGGTGCTATTGCAGAAAATAGCAGAGGATGGAATCTGTCCCCTTAGGACTCCTAGCAGCTCTGCAGAAATTCACCGCCTAGCTGCCCTAGTCTCTGTTAGCTCCGTCGTGTGTGTGTGTGTGTGTGTGTGTGTGTGTGTGTGTGTGTGTGACAGAGATACAGATAGTGAGAGAGAGAGATGTGGAATGTATTTCAATTTTATTTCATCACAGGGTTGTTTCGAAGGTGAAATTATATGAAATAGGACAACAGACATGGTGGTTCCCGGATGAAACAGGTTATAGCGTCAGTGCCACCGAGGCTCTTGCTCTGCGTTCCCACGAGAGGCCATGATCTCGAGGCCCTTGCTGACTGTGTGATTGTGGGCCTTACTCTTTGAACCTGTGAAGGAATGGAAGGTGCTCTCCTTGCGTCACCAGTTGCTGTGAGGTTACGGAGATCGCTGTTATAAGGCGCTGCCCGAGCGTCCTGCTGTGGAAAACATTTGCTTAACCGAGTTTTTGCTTTCCTTGTTCCTGACCTGACTTGTTCACAGCTCTGTCCAACTGGGCACACACCTCTACCTGTGTCTTCCTGTGATCCTCTGAAAACCAAGAGCATTTGCAGAGCGGAGAGGCATCGTGGACCCAGTAAACATGGAGTCCAAGGGCCTGGGGTTCCATCCTACTTGGGCCAGCTGGCCAGGTGACCGTGGCAGAATGCTTACGGTGATACCAGCAACACCATTAGGTGGATGAAAAAACTGAGGTCCTAATTCTTCCTCGGTCTCTCCCACCTTCAAAAGCAGCCCCCCAGATAACCATGTGTCCAAACACACCTTCAGTTCAGAACCTTCTCTTTTCAGCCGCGGTCAAGCTCCTTAAGAGCTGTGCACAATACTTTCTATACCTTTCCACCTGTGTTCACTTCTTCACGAGGCGTAACAGTCTGTCCTCCACCTCTGTCAATCCACTACACCTGCTGTGGTTAACAATCACCTCTCCATTGCTAACCAACGAACACCTTTCAAACGTCATCGTCCTTAGCTTGTGGCCACAGAGAAAAGAAAGCAAATGACCTTCACATGATGAATAACATTCTCAGCTTTGAGTCCAGACATATCAATTCTCAATGCTGAATCAAACTTGCCATTGAAGGGGACTTTGCTCTGCTGAAAACACCCTGTATTCAGATACAAAGTGTGAATTATTCAAGTAATCAAGGAAATGAGGTCTGCTCAAATGTCTCACTGTGACATTAGGCACCCAGAGTGATATCTGATGGCAGGAGTGATGAGAGGCAGAGCCATCTCTCGCTTTATTCTCCTGTGTAGGAGGTGCGTTGGCTGTTTGTCCCTTGGGGTCCTGATGCGTCCTAGACCTTGCTAATCCTCCATCCCAGTCCAATGACAAGCATGTCCTACATTCCATGCCATTTAGCCTTCCTCCTCCTCCTCCTCCTCCTCCTTCTTCTTCTTTTAAAGAGAGAGGGACAATGAGCAAGAGAGAAAGAGAAAATCAATTTTAGTTTTTCATGTGGTCTTCATTGCTCCAACACTTTGTTGTGTACATGGTGCTGGGGTTCAAACCCGTGTCCTCATGCATGCCAGGCAAGTGCTGTAACAGCTGAGCTACCGCTCCCGCCCCTAGCCTTCCTTTCTTAAGGGCCTGTACACAGATCCAGGTAGAAGGTTAGAGGTGGTCATGTGCATTTCAGCACATGTGTCCGGGTGCGGTTGTAGGAATGCAGGCAGTGGGTGGAGCCAGTAGCTTCAGTGAGGGGAACTTCTGCACGCCCCCATAATACACTCTCAAACTACCTCTTAATGGGGTATCTGGAGAGGCCACTGCCCTGAGCTGAGTCAGGCTTCGCAGAGGGGTAGATCATTACCATAGGCGGTCAAGATGGTTAACTCAGGATAAATCCTGACCACCCAAACGTACTGTCAGCAACAGTGGATGCTGTGCAGTAGGTCCCAATCAGCAGCCACTGGTCTGGAATTAGGGAAACTGGACTAGTCTGGGTACAAGTCTTCCACCTATCATTCTCACCAGTAAAGCAAGTTGCACTATGATGATTCCTTCCTTCCTTCCTTTTTTCCTTCCTTCCTTCTTTCCTTTTTTTCTCTTTCTTTCTTTCCTCTCCCTGCACATGGCACTGGGGCTGTGTGGCACTTGCTAGGCAAGTGCTAGGCAGGTTCTGTACCCCTGAGCTACACCCTCAGCTGGCTGATGTCTAAGGTCCTGTCCGGTTCAGCGATTCTGAAATCATCCTATTGAACATCTGTCTCCTGACTGCAGCTCTCCTCAATTCTTTGACTTATTTTTACCTTGCCTGATTTTACCACTACTTTCCAGAGTGATCCCTTCTTAGCTCTCCGCCTCTTCATTTCCTTTCTGGCTGGCTCACTCAGAGACCTCAAGAGATCTGCATCTTACTGCATCTTACAGGTGAACTACCTTCTCCTTTGGAGAGAGTGCATCTGCTAGGTCATGGTGGAGAAGTTACAGGGCAAGGTCAGGAAGGGTCCAGAATCTTCACTCTTTCAAAGCAGGATTGTTCAGCCTGAATCCAAACCATGGCCCTTTTCTGAGGGGTTCACTGTGGCTCGATGAGAGTGCTGGTCGGGTGGCCGGGTGGAGGAGACAGTCTCCTGCGCCTCTGCTCTGAGGATTACTTCTCAGTTGTCCCAGACTTGAGGGTGGATGGGATGCTCTGCTCCCCTCTGCTCCACTCCTGTGTTCCAAGCTGGCAGAGGGCTGGGCGCCAGTGGTGCACCAGTTAATCTTGTCAACAACAAACCTATCCTGTTTCTTGGAGCTCAGCACCAATATTATGAGTTGTTTTTTATTTGTTGTTGTTGTTTTTAAACCAGAAATCCCAGGACCAGTAAACCAGTAATACTGTAAAATTTCAGAGCATCAAGGATATAGAGACTATACTAAAATCTTTCCCAATTTCCTGTATTTCTGGATAAAATACAGGACACCAGTTAAGATTGACACTCATAAAGACAATAGAATTTTTTGAGCATATCCCAAATATTTCACTGTTTAAATGCAGTGCAAACTTAACCAGGCATCCCGCACTTCATTTGTTAGGCGTGGCCGTACCACTTCCCAGGATAAATCCTGACCACCCAAACGTACTGTCAGCAACAGTGGATGATGATAAAAGGCAATTTGAGTGATGCTTTCAAAATTCTTAGACACTATGAATTTTTCAAGCTAGAATCTGATGCCCATCTGAGCCAGCAGAGAAGCTTAAGGAAGAAGTTCAAACATCTTAACACGTTCAAGGACTCAGAAAGAAACGTATTCCCATTAGAGATGTCTTAGCTGCTTGTCCAGGGTGTGTTCTATTGAAAGCAGGAAGTTAAGCAAAGACACAGGGTTCATGGACGTCCCACCAGGGCGCCGGAGAGCAGTGAGGGGACTGCCCGAGGTGATGGTGCCTGGAAGAGTCCTCATGGCGAGGAACGGAGTTCCACTCCAGTTGGCCTGAACAAAAACCAAAGGCATGGAGCCATGGGTGCCAGTGTAGCCTATAATCCCAGGGCTTAGAAGGCTGAGGCAGGAGGATCGCCAAATTCAAGGCCAGCCTCAGTAGCTTAGTGTGATTCTGACCCCAAATAAAATAAACAGGGCTGGGGGTGTAGCTCAGCAGTAGAGACCCAAGGTTCAGCCCCCGGAACTGCAAAAAAACAAACACAGCAGAAGCAGGGAGGGCTCCTGGGTCCCTAAACGACTTGAAGATTGGCAAAGGTCTGGCACGTGACCTGAAATCTCAGCTATCCAGCGCTGGGTCTGGACCCCCTTGAGTTTGAGGCCCGCCTCAGCAGCAATGTGAGGCTTGCCTCAAAGGAACGGAACAAGACAGCAGCAGCGACAAAACACCAACTCCAAGAGGAAATCCTGACTTGGGTGGTGCTCCTGCTCCGCCGCCCCTGGCACCAACCTTGTCGGAGGATGCTTCTCCTCCATGTCGTAAGGTGACAACCAGAAGCAAGCCCAGTAAGTGCGTCTTTGTCTGCCCACCTGGAGAGAGGCTGGCCTGTCTCTGCCTGCCTGTGCCCCCTTGCACCTGAACTGGCCGAGAGCTGTCCATTCCGGGAAGAGCTCCGGCAAAGGAGCTGGAGCCGCAGCAGCTCTGGTGTTTCTCCCAGTGTCTGCTGAGCGTGTGCACTGTCCGTGTGCAGTGTGGGGGACGTGTGCGGGAAGATGGGGCAGAGGGACAGGCAGCACCCTGGTGAGGCTGGAGATTCAGGAACACCCCAGGGAGTCCTCACTGAGAAGGTGACTCTCACTCCAGCCCTGGGCGAGAAGGTGCATTTGGGAGAGTCCCCCACTGTCCAGTCCACCCGTGGAGCCAATGGTCCAGTAGGAGCAGGAAGACAGGGCTGTGGGAGAGAGGCCTGGGGGAAAGGAGACTTCCTGCAGTAGCGGACCTGATGGGCACTTAAAAATGGTGTTAGGCGGGTTCAAACCGCAGCACCACGTACGCAACTAAGTCTCAGAGCAACGAAAGCCATGTGAAAAGCTCAATAGAAATTGATTCTCTCGGTCAAAAAAAAACATGCTGTTAGGACAAGCAGAAACCGGTAGACCAAACTGTAGACAGCTGCATGGCTCTGCCCCGAAAGAGGTTCACTCAGCCACGGTAGCGGAGATGGCTGTGTGCGTGCTGCGTGCTGTTGGCGGCCCGGTCTAGAATGCACCGAAGGGGAAGCAGGGAGAGTCCACCTGCAGTGGCTCCATCTGGCCTAATGGCACCGACTCGGACCACAAGGCTGCAATGCTGGAGAGAGGCCCAGGTGAGGCTTGCGCCCACTGGGACGAGGCCATGCTGTCCCTCACTGCTTAAAATCCCAAGGGTGCTCAGAGGGCAGAGGAGGTAAATGTAGGGCCGCAGGTAAATGGGAGTGGAGGAGGGCAGTGAGCGAATCTCCGTTAACTCCTCCCGTGGCTCCACGGCAGCTCTTCGGTGTTTGCACAGTTCTGGAGTGAGCTTGCCAAGGCCTTGGAGGGCGGTGTGGGATGAGGCTGGGGTGGGAGTGAACGGCAGACTCTTTGTGATTAGTCCTCTGGTCAAATTTGACCTTTGAACTCTGCACATTCATGACTTTGACTTAAAAAAAAGTCTGGTCTCCAATCCTGAATATTTTTTTTCCCTGAATTTTAAGAATTGGCACAGGCTCGTGATGGGAAAATTTGAAAGATAAGCATGTTTTCCAGTATTTAAAGGCACTCTTGCCTGGGGCTGGAGCTCAGCGGTGGAGTGCTGGCCTAGCACACACAAGGTGCATCCTCAGCACCACAAAAAATAAAATAAAAGTAACTGGTGCTGGAGCGGTGGCTCGGTGGTTACGGAGCTTGCCTGGCATGCGTGAGTACATGGGTTTGAACCCCAGCACCATGTGCACACAGCTGAGTGTCAGAGCAACGAGGGTCACATGAGAAACTAAATGAAATCAATTCTCTCTCTCTCTCTCTCACTGTTCCTCTCTTTCTAAAAATAAATAAATAAATAAATAAATAAAGGCAACTCAGAATATTGGCATATTCTCATTTGTCTTTTAAAACTGATTATATTTATACACATTAGTGATTATGTGGAATAAGGATAATTTTGATGAATTCCAGTTGGTGAATCTAAACTGATTAGCTTAGGTTCTGAAAATAACTCATAACGTTTAAAATCTCCCTCAAAATTGAAAACAAGACCAAACAGACACGAAGGTGACGTCTCCATGGGAGAGGCCTTCGACACCCGCGGTGGCAGTTGGCCAGTTTGTCAAGGAAAGCAGTTCCCAGCGAATGCAAGTTCACGCTGACCTTGTTCAGGCGGTGAGGGCTGCTAATTACCAGGCAAAATTAAATCATAGGCTGCCTTTCTATCTGCAGAGGAGGCAGAGAGGCCTTCTGCAAACCCGCCTCCCTTGCTGGCCTTGCCGCCGTCACTGGATCTCATGGAAGTTGCACCTGGGCTGCCCCCCCTGCTTGCAGGCCCGGAAGAGCTCACCCAATGGTTAGGCTCAGCCCTGGTGCTCTGGGGCTTAACTGCCTCCTTTGCCTTCTGCTGCTTCTTTCTGTGCCACTGCTGAACTTGACCCCTGCCTCTCCTGGCTGGGAGTGACTAGCACCGAGGAGCCCGGGCGTAGCTCCCAGGCCCAGCTGGACTGACTGACCAGGGAACTCAGGGGAGTCACTTTTAATCCTTGATTCTTTGCCTGTAGGGTGTTAACATCACTGCCTGCCTGGGGGCCATGGTAAAGATTAAAAGAAATAACAAGGAGAGGACGTGGCAGGGTGGGCCATCTGCTGCTGCCATAATGGCTGGCTTGCCTGTCCAGCCAGCTAGGCTGGGGACTGTGGCTTTCCATCTCCACGTCACCTGTCTCACAGTGGAATTGGCACTGGGTCCTGGAAAGTTTGTGGACTGAGTGACTGAGTGAGTGATTTAGAATGAACCCAGTGGCCTTCATTTCCATAACTGCCACCATTAAGGACAGCAGTCCCAAGGGTGGACCTCGGAGTCATGCAAAGGACCGACAGCATTAGCTCAGCAGGCCAGTATTTTTCTAATTACAACAAAGAACCACTTCCTGAATACATTTGCTGTATTTTCAGCTCTGAGAAAGAGCTAGAAATACGGACAAAAGGGGAGGTCTCCTGGTAAGCAAGATCTTGCACTTTTCCTGTGACGTTTCTTGCAGTCGGAGGTGCTGGTGCTTCCAGCCCAGAGAGGCTCTGGACAGCTGGGGTGATGCATTTGAGAAGGTGCGAGGCCTCGTTAAAGTACTTTTAATTATCTTATGGAATACGTGTGTTGCTATTGCCTTTCTTTCCTCTCTGTAGGACTACTTCGTAACCTGGAGATTTTCTAGCAAGCTCAGGGTGAGTTTGATGCTTTTGCAGTTACGTAGGACTGACTTATGACCCCAGGGACTACAAGTCCAAGGCAGCTCTGTTCTGACTAGATGGTTCCACCTGTCAGACTGAACCCTGGAGCCAGAGCTTGCAGGGAGAGCATGCTTTACCCACCTTGCAAGAAAACAAGGCTGACTGTCAGTGATTCGAGGCCGACTCCGTGCCAGACACTTCAGTAGTTACTTGGGAGAAAAATATTTGTCCTGCTTATCTCCAAAGGCTGCTGGAAGACTCTAGTGAGCCGTTTTATAAAGTACAAAGTGATCTACAAACACAAGGGTTTTATTATTAAAAACACATCTCATCTTCCAGTGGAACGTCTCAAGAAAGGAATGTTGGGTGCGATAAAGAACCGAAGCTAAACGGGAGAAACATTAAAAAACCCAATTGCCAAATAAGTCACAGATACCACACAGACGGTGGCCGCTCTATCAATGGAGGGTAAGAGCCTGCATTTAAGTCTTCCAGTTACACTGGCATTGACCCTCCTTGCTGATCAGGATTGGTTTATTTCTGCCAACAAGTAACTATCAAACCACTGAGGCCTAACTGATGTGTGATTGATGCAGGCTCTGTTAATTGTATGGCTGAGTTTTATGCATGAAGCTGCATCTTGGATTTCCTCCTGCTTAACTGTTGGTCATAAAACAGTTTCAAATAGATCTGCTGAGTCTGAGAGTCCATTTTGCAACTTGAAAAGTACCTGAGTCAGTGCGGGCATCTCCAGAGGTGAGGCAAACTTGGGGGACTCTTGTGTCATCATGGGGTGGGGATCGCTGATGGGCTCCCTCTCCCGGCCCTGCTGGCTCCCTCCAACAGCTGCTCCTAGGCTCTGAGTCTCATCTGTTACTAAGCAAATTAGCATCAAGAGCGGCAAAGACACAGTCGCCTTCTGCTGGCCTGTCAGTGTGGCCTTTTCCTCCTGGCTTTAGCTCCCGAGATTCTTACACCTGTGCCCCACGCTTCCCAGTGGCCATTCCTCTTTCAGGTTAGAAGCACTGGATTTTCCCTGGGGCTGCACCCTCCCACTCCTTTGCTGAGCTCTCTGAGGGTCACGAGATGACCCTTTTCCCTATCCTAGGAGTGGGCACGGACAGCTCAGTGACTGGCTCTGGGATGGTGGCCCAGGCCTGGCCAGTGGAAGGCAATCCTGGGGCCTCAATAGAGGCCATTAGCAGAGAGAAGCCCTCTTTTCCCTCTTGGGTTTTAGAATGGTAAAGTGCTTAGCCTGGGGCTTCCTGTTTCTTTTGCTGCCACTCAAGCAGAGCCCAGCTGAGGCTGAAGACGGCACAGAAGAGAGAAGAGCCACACGCGGAGAGAGAGGAGGTCCTGCGGGCTCTGCTCGCTTTAGTGGATTCAGTCGTGCCTGGTGACGTGCCCAGGGCTGTACTTTCCTAGCCTATCCGACAGCTTGAGTAGGATTTGTCCCACATGGCAAAGCCTTAACCCAACCTTTCTGCCCAAGCATGTTGTGTATACAAAGCCTTAAGAAAAACTAGAACATGCCAGAAAGGAGTCAGCTCGCAGAACACGAAGCGCGGCGTTTTAGAACCGCGTGCATATTTTGAGGTATGATTTCTCCCCTAGGAAACCTTCGCTGTGTGCATTGGAGCTTTCCTGTTGTGCTGTTAGAGAGCTCTGATGGAACACCTCCGGGACATCTCACTGGCGGGGCGCGGTGCTGTGTCCTTGCTGGCGACTGACATCATGATCTGATGGATTTTAGTGAATCAAGACTCCAGGGCCTATGGAGGGAGGGGAGGCTGGAATATGTGGGCAGTGAACCCCTCCATTGACTGTGCCACTGAAAAGGGACAGCCAGTGGAGGATGCCACCATTAGTCACGGGCGCACTCAGCTTCAGGGTCTCCTGGGCTGTGATGGCCCTCAGCTCTGAGCTTCTGACCTTGAGAAGGAAAGGTCAGTCTCTTAAAAAGGAAATTGAGGCACGTGCAGTTACGGACTCCTTGATCCCTGTGACTTGGGAGGCTAAGGAAGGAGGATCGTGAGATCAACGCCAGCCTCAGCAACTTAGCAAGGCCCTGTCTCAAGATAAAAAGGAATGGGGATGTGGCTCAGTGGTTAAGTGTCCCTGGGTTCAATCTCTGGTACCACAAAAAGAAAAAAAAAAAAAAAAGAAAGACATTGCATCGAGGCAGCTGAGTAAGAAGGGTGTAAGGACTGAGAAATGATGTCTATTAGTCCTTTTACTCTAAAGTACTCGGCTTTCTTTGGGAGCTGCTGAGATCCTTGTGGGTTCAGGGCACCCCACTCCTGGGAGTTGTCAACCTTTCTGTGGTTGAATGCACTGTTCCCCCATCTCTGCTCATGGTATCAGAAGCCAGAGTCGTATCCCCCAATGCATGAGTGCCAAAAGCAAGGCAGAGGAGGCAAGAGGACGCGAGAGCCTGTCACAGGTGCTGAGATACAGCCTGGCCCACTCTGGTCCTCCCACCTGTGCCTCCTTCCCAGTCACACGGCCCCTGCCTGGGAGGAGGCTGACTGTGACTCTGACCCTACAATTCCCTCAATGGATCCTACTGTGTGTTGCTAAAGCCCAGTGCCATGCGTGTCTCGCTCCTGCCCTGAAGTCAGGGCCAGCCCTGCATGGCCTGGCAGGCATCTGTCCCTCTCATTTCCCTGACTCTCTCCTATCCTTCAGAGAAGCTTGCCGCCTCCCCACACCTTCTCCTTCCCCACCTCCATTCCCAGTGCTGCTCCTCCAGGAAGGTTGCTGCCTGACCCCAGCTCTGGCCCTGTCCCCGACCTCAATTCCTGCCCTCCTTCCAGGCCTCCAGACCAAGCCTCCACCTTCACAAAGCTCTCTGACTTGGTCCCTGATGGAGATCATTCACTCAGATTTTATATCCTTGTGCCTGATTTAGACCTCTGTGTGTGTGTGTGTGCGCGAGCGTGTTTAATTTAGTCTGATATTTCTTCATACGCTTGTCTGTTTCCGCTGTAAGGTCATCACAACAGGACCACATGTGGCTCTTTGTGACTTTTGTGGCATCTGCCACCCCGATTAGAGAACCACGTGGACAAGTGGCTCTCAACTCAACACGAGGCTGGATGCCCCGCTTCCTCTCCACCAAGCATTGGTGCAGGCTGCTGCTCTGGGCGGCGCCCCTTCCTCCAGGCTTCTGCTGTGTGTTTGGCACTTTCAGGCAGGAGGACGAGTGGCACTGCCACGCTCTGCCATGCATCCATAATACAGCAGTGCCCTTGTTCCCCATGTGGCCTGTGCTCCTCTCCTGGGCTGCTCACCTGCTCCCCGTGTGGCCCGTGCTCCTCTCCTGGGCTGCGCACCTGCTCCCCGTGTGGCCCGTGCTCCTCTCCTGGGCTGCGCACCTGCTCCCCGTGAGCACTTTTTCTGTCATGTAGGAAGCAGGCCAGGGGGTGCCCTTCTGGTTTCTGTGGGGCCCTCCCTGGACTCCAAGGTCCCTACTGCTCCTGACGTCTCCGGGGTCCCAGGAGAAAACCTTCCCCTCCTGGGGTTCTGTATTCTTGAGGGCTTGTGGTGTAATCATGGGGGCGGGAGCTGCTCGGTCCCCAGGGCCTCTGTTGGATCTGTGCTTTCCTGCCCCAGCCCCATCTCATGACCAAGTACACTCTGGGTCTTTATTTCCTGCACTGATATTAGTGTTAAGCCAATTAAGGTGGTGAGGCATTTCAAGTAGGATCACCTCTTATTGATCAGCTTTGCACTAAAGCCTTAGTTCTTAATTACACAGAGAAGTCTGATACTCCTGTCTACAGATGCCAGCCTCCTGAGGGGGCCTGACCTGGCAGGAGAGGAAAAGCAGTCTCCGGCCACAGTCAGTTTAGAGATGCAGCCCAGCCTGCACCCCCAGCACCCAGCACCAGCTCTGGGCGGGAACATGGCTGCTTTGGAGGACCAGGCTGTGTTGCAGTACAATTCCTGCCTTTTCTAAGTAGGCTGGCATTTGAGCTTGTCACAGGGCACGTGCCCTGCAATAGATCACACTCTGCAGTTGTTCTATCTAGTGGTTAAACTGCCCAGTAATGATTAACATACCTGAAAATGTTTTTGGTGCACAATTGCATTAACCCCTTGGCCACCGGCCTCCATAAGGGCTGAACATCTAAATGAAGCAAAAAGAACAGACCATAGGAGGCGTCCACCAGCGGGCCTCAAGGGGAGTCTGCTTTTCCTGGGCTGTGCAGCAGCCAGGGGTCATTCTGGCCACAGTGTCCCTTCCTCTCCCTGCTCCTTATCTCCACCTCCCCGAGATGTGTTATTCCCTTGTCTTCCAGGTTGAATATACTTAGAACCGTTCCTTTCTAGATAAATGAGTTTGCATTTCCCTCCCAGGATAAATCTCATTTAATTACGTGCTGTCCACAGTTCCAATCTGCAAAGTCTGTTCACGTTACTGCTTGGCCTTGCTGATGGCTGGCCTACTTCTCAGTTCATGGTTGCCATGGCTTCTGGGTGGCCAAGAGCAGGCCAGGAGCACCTCTTCCATCATGGGAAAAAGGTAGAGAGAAGAGGGAGAAAACGTGAATAGAAGAAAAGCTATCCTCTCTTTACCTGCCAAGCAGACTCAGGCTCTGGGTTCCCGCAGCAAAGAACAGCCACACAGAGGACAAAAGGCACAGTTCCGAGTGTCTGTGCCAGGGGACTTCCACGCCTCACAGCAACTCTGAGGTAGGAATGACTGATGTCCTCCTGGATGAGGACACTGAAGCCAGGAGAGGTGTGTGTGCCCAGGGCCACACAGCCGGCAGGAACCGGGTCTCTGGGAGCTGACAAATGAGCTCTACACCTCTTGAGTTTTAGCAGCTTCAGCTCAGAGGTCAGACATTTAGCCAACTTCAGAGTGCGCTTGGAACTCCATCCAACACAACTCCAATGACCCAGCCCTCCCTGGGGCTTCTTCCCACTCCTGTGTGTGCTGGGATGGTAATGTGCCCAATTTACGTGTGCACGTGTGTGTACACATGAAGTTGATTTTCTAAAACCAGGATCACATCATAAACATAGGTATGTAATTTGTCTTTTCTCACAAAAACTCATGGGAACCCTTTTGAGGCAATCCCTAAGCATGAGTTCATGCCTTTCGATGGCCGTATTGTATTCCCCAGGATGACCACATCAGTGCAGACATCCCCTGTAGTTGGACGGTCACTTCGTTTCTACAATCTAGCTGTAGGTGTAATGGTAACGTTATCGTGAACAGTGGTGAAATAAACACCCTTGGACGAGCATTCTTACAAAGCTGGGACTTGTGTTTCGAGGAACTCGGTTCATTCCGATTTTAGAACATCTGTGTCATCCACAAAATCCCCAGCCCTAACAACCGTGGCTTCCCCTCTCCCCAGTTGTCCCAGTCTGGGCGTCACTAGCTGCCTTCTGTCTGTGCTCGCCACGGTTCTGGGCATTTCGTGCAGCGGACTCGCATGGTGTGGTCCTGTGAGGCTGGTTTCTTTCCTCGGCATAGTTTCAAAGCTTCATCTGCATTTCCAGTACCTAATTCTTTCTTATGGCCAAATCATTCGTTCAGTAGTATGGTTTTATCACATTTTGTTTATCCTTTCACCCCCTGATGGGTGTTTGGCTATTTTCACCCTTTGGTCATTGTGGATTTTGTCACTGGGTGAGGTCTGCTGAGTGTGGGCAGGACTTTGGAAAGGAGCTGCTGGTCATGAGGTGGCCTTACGTGTAGTTGTTTTAGGATATACCAAATTGCTCTGCTTGCTTTTCTGCCAGGGGAGGGTACTAGGGATTTAACCCAGGGCCACTCTGCCACTGAGCCACATCCTTTTACTTTTTTGTTTTGAGACTAAGTTGCCCACGATGGCCTGGAACTTGCAGTCCTCCTGCCTCAGCTCCCAAGTCACTGGGATCACAGGTGTGGCCACCACGCCCAGCTCACGCTGTCCTTTTCCCAAAGCAGACCCCACTTTCCCCTGCAGGTGCACGCAGGTTCCTCCCCATGGAGCCCTGACACGCGCACTTAGCTGTCCTTTGATCGTGGTCAAAGCACTGACTGGGAAGTGGTGTCTCACTGTGGCTCTGATTTGCATTTCCCTAATGATTAGTGATGTTGAATGCATGTTCTTGGACTTCTTGGCCATTTCTATACCTTCTTTGGCAAAATAGCTATCCAAATTATCTGCTATTTTTAAATTTGACCATTTGTCTTTTCATTGTTGAGTTCTAAGACTTCTTTAAGAATTCTGGTTGCATGACTTTGTTGGGTATGATTCGCAGCTCTTTTCCCCCATTCTGTGGGTTGTCCTCTCAGCTTTGGAGGGTATCTTTTGAAGTACAGGTTTCAATATAATGAATTTTTAATATAAATTACTTAGTTTATTCTTTTGCTACCTGTGATTTTGGGGTCAGACTTACGAAAGCTTTTCCTAGCCCAAGGTCAAGACTCATCTTCTAGAAGTTTTGTAGCTTTAGATCTTGTCTAGTCTGCTTGGGCTGCTGTAACAAAAACACTTGGACTATGGAATTTACAAGTAACAGAACTTTTATTGCTCACAGTTGGGAGGTGGGAAAGTCCAGTTTAAGGTGCCAGCAGATTACAGATTTACATAATTTTTTATTGATTCACTATTGTCCTTACTTTTTCTGTCTATGAAATTTGTCTAAATAGTAAAGAAATATAATGAAGTCTCTCACTGTATTTGATTTTTATTACTTTTTCATCTATTTCTCTTTAAAAGTTTTAAATTCTTAACTAATGCATAAAATTGTATGTATTTGTGGGATACCATGTGATGTTTTAATATATATATTACACATGTACATTGTATTATACACACACACACAACACACACACACACACACATATATACATATAGTAATGTCCAAATTGAGATAAACATATCTATTTCTTCAAACATTTTTCACTTCTTTATGGTAGAAACAGTCAAAATCCTTTCTTCTAGATTAAAAAAAACGTGGCAAACTTTTGCTGTCCATACATCCTCACGCAGCAGAACGCGTGACTTCCAGCCCTCGTCCTGCCTGAGCGCAGAGCGCCCTGGGCCTCCCCACACCCAACTCCTCTGCATGCTCAGGCGCCTGGTAACTGCCCTTCTGTTCTGCTCTGCTGCGGGACGGTGTTTCCAGCAGGCCTCGCGTTCAGAGCCCGCTTGTTCATCGCGTCCATAAGGAGCTCTAGTTCCATCAGCGTTGTTGCGTGGTCACGGTTCCGTGCTTGGATGGCCGATGGTATTCGGTGGTGTCCTGGACCACACTTCCTTATTGTGGGTGCCCGGGTGTTTCCGATTCCAGCCTGTGTGACTAGTGCAGCCGTGAACAGGGGCACGGCTGCCTCCCCACAGACTGGCGTCAGACTCTGTGCGTACCTGTGCAGCGGGGCTCTGGGGACCACATCGCTCTGATTCTCCTCTTTGGAGGAGACTTCATGCTGCTCACCTCAATGGCTGCTCCAGCTGATGTCCCACCAGCAGTGTGCCCAGGTTCCCTGGTCCACCACCTAACCAGCACCTGCTATCTCAGTCTTTTTGATAATGAACTCTCTAACCAGAGGAGGTGACGTCTCGTGGTTTTGATTTGAGATTTCCTGGTGCTGAGTGAGGCTGAACCTTGCTGGCCATCTCTTAGTCCTTTGAAAAGCACGCTTAGCTTTGGTCTCCTCACCCTCCCCACGGCCTCTCTCCCCACCTCCACTTCCACCCCACTCCCGTTTCCCTTGCTTAACAGTCTATCTTCTATTTTTAGTTTGTTTTTCCTGTTTCTACATAAGGGAGAAAATGTGATTTTTACATTTCTGTGGCTAATTGTGCTTACCCTGATAATTCCCAATTCTGTCCATGTTCCAGAACAACAATATGAATCTAATACCAAACTGCTTTACAAAATGGCTAAAATGGTAAATCTCATCTTATCTTTTACAATAAAAATACAAATTAAAAATAAATTTAAAATGTTAAAAAACTGTCCTTCTAGAACTTGTGCCCATTTAAAAATTCTTATTCTTCTTCTTCTTTTTTGCTATTGAATTCTTTGAGTTCTGTATTCTGGTTATTAGCTCCTTTTCAAATGTTTAGAATTTGTGCTGCCTAAATAAAGAAGTATAATATTATTTTCCCTAGGGTTTGCCGTTGTTGCTTTAGGGGAACACGCTGAGTTATGTCAATGCCTTTTTAGCATTTATGAATGCACTTACATAATTTTTTATTTTTCCTTGTTGAAATTTATTTTGTTGATGGATTCTATCATTAAACCCTCTTGTCTTCATGGAACAAGCCCTGATTGTTTATTGAACAGGAATCCTTTCACTTTTGTAATAAATTAATTATATTATAATTTTTTTCTTTAAAAACTTAGATCTACGTTAATAAATGAGATTGGTTTATAGATTTCCTCTTTGTAGTACCATTTTAAAGGCAAGTTTTGCTATTAAAGTTATACTACCTTTTTAAAGTAAATTTAAGATTTCTGTATTTTCCTAAGCCCAAGCAGAGCTTACATAACATTGATAATTACCAAATGTTTAAAGTTGAAGTTTGGTCATAATTCTTCTAATTCTGATGATTTTAAAAGTGTAGGTCAGTGCTCTCCTACCATGGACAAAGCCCTGGGTTTGATGCCCAGCACTTGGGGAAAAAAGGTAGAAAGGTCATTATGTTTTCTAATCTCTTGGATGGTAATTTACTTATGCAAAATTTCCATTTTTTTTCTTGGAAGGAGTTTGTTATTATATATTTGTCTAAGGTATTATTTAATACCTTTAGTTTTTATAGAGAAGAATGTAGTATTCTTTTGCAATTTATTTATGTTTCTGTTATGATGTATTCTTCTCATTCCTGTTTTTCTCTTTTCCTCTTAATGTGACTTACAAAGAGTCTATCAATTTTATTTTTCATTTTGAAGAAATAGCATTTAGATTTATTTGTAAATTATCCTGAGCTAAGTCTTTGCTTACTACATTTTAACTTCAGTATTTATTTGTTTTTCCTGCCTTTAATTTGGGTCTCAGCACTGACCAGGCTCTGCTTTGATTTCTGTTCTTTCCGCTGGGGTTTCTCTCTCCTTCCTCTCCCTTCTCTTTGTTTGAGGGGCTGGGGACCATCAGGGCTCAGGTGTGTAGGGAACTCCCTCTGCAGCCCAGCTTCAGACTCCAGAAGACTCTCGGTGCCCTCTCTCTCAGTACTCACAGCTGTCATTCTGTGACATTCTTTGATTTTGAGGTGGGGTCTCACTGTGTTGCCCAGGTTGGCCGTAAGCCACCTCCTGCCTCCCTTCTGGGTAGCTGGGACCCCAGGCGCCCCCACGCCAGGCGAGACGTAGCTCTGATTCACCATGCACATGTGTGGTTGCTGGTAGACGTTCCCCTGTCTGGCAGCCAGATGACAGACATCTCAGCTCTCTGCGGCTTCATCCTGCCTACGTATGTCCTTACTGTGGCCTATGTGGTGAGGAAGGTCCCTTCTCCCTGTGGGCCAGGGGAGAATGTGGAGGCTGGCAGACTGCCAGGCCTGGAGGAAGCCTCCTTGCTCCTGGGTTCCCATGCTCTCCTGGCCTCTGGGGCAGTAAGGACACAGCCCTCTTAAAGTTCCCCAGGGACTGGCTTTCATGGTTTCCCCAGGTTTATGGCCCCATTCTGGAACTGTCCAGATCCAGCTTCCTGTGCTCCTGAGTCCATTGAGGAAAGTTGGCAGAGCTGAGCCTGCTGCCCCCGAAGCCAGTGGGATTGGAGTGGCTGCTGGGGGAGGACTGAATTCAATCACCATCTTCCCCCAGTTCTCTGGATTGATTCTGCCGCCTCAGCTTTACTTCCATGTGCTTTAATCTGATGTATTTCTCTGCCTTCCCCAGCAGTGTGTCCCCTGAGGCCTGGGCCTGAGTCACATCTGTCTGTGCACACCCAGCTCCGGGCCAGCATGTGGGGTGTAGTGAAGCTTCATTGACCGCATTGGAATGGGTGGCTGCAAGCACTTCCTTGCAGCGAACGGCTCGACCCAGTCTCAGGAATGCATCCGGATTCTCAGCCTCTGACCAGCTAGTTTAGGTAAGAGGGCTTTATTGGGAGGAGTGGAGTTCAAGAGCAAGGAAAAGCACAGGGAGGTGGCGTGGGGTGTGAGCGGAAGTCCAGGCAGCGCTCCAGGGCTGGGAGCCCAGCAGCCAGGGCTGGAAGAGCAGCGGAAGCCTTCAGGTCAAGGTCACCTCACTGGTCAACGTCCTCCAGCCCTTCTTGTTTTCTCAGTGCCATAGTAGTGCTTACTGAAGATTCAAGTCCTGGGAGAGAACCCATCCGTTGTGCAGCTGTAGGAGAGCTAGGGAAGGAAGGATCTAACCCATGGGCTTCTGAAGGGAGGGGCATCTGGCTTCCCATGCCACGAAGGCCAGCCATAACAGGGAGAAAACTTCCTGATGGGACATTGTGTCAGGCAGGGAACACTGGGAGGTGACCACAGAACCACCTATGTGACCAGCAGAGAAATATTCTCAGGTCCCTGATTTTTAAAGTGGTACAGTGACCTCCTTCTCCTTGCCCCATGCTCTGACCACAGCTGCTGCCAAGGCCCCAGTGAGGGCCCCACCCCCACTCTCCGTGCCTCTGGGGCAGGAATGACTCAGTCTACCCACCCAATCCTTCTTGTCCTCTTCAGCTCTGAAGTGGGACCCGCCCCCTTGGGAACCAGGGAATTCCCAGAACTGGCTTTAAGGAGAGGCAAATGGGCTTCTCGGGCCCTGGATCAGCTCTTCCTCTCTCCCATGAAACAGCGTGGGAAATGCTGTTGAAGTTCCTGGATGCAGCAGGCCTTTGTGGGCTGGCTTGAGATCCTAGTCATTAAGTGCAAATTTCTAAGTGACTCTTGGTTTTAGTCTTTTTGGGCTGATGGAACAAAATAGCACAGACTGTGTGGCTTTTGCAACAGGGATGCTTCTCCAGTTCTGCAGTCTGCAGGAGCAGCCAAGGTCAGGGCCTGGGCAGATCTGGTGGCTGGTGAGGGCTCACTTCCCCACTTAGGGCTGCTTCTCACTGTGCCCCTGGGGAGTGACTCAGAGTCCCTTCTGGAGCCTCTACCATAGGGGCTGTGTGAGGACTCCACCCTCATGAGCTGATCACCTCCCAAAGCCTGGGTGTCCCCACACAGCCACAGTGGAGGTGAGATTTCAATGTGTAGTCTGGAGGACATGAAACTGCAGACCACAGCACTGTCCCTTCCCTCCCTACAGAGGTCTGTGGAGTGCCAGTTACTGGGGACAACAGAGCCCTTTTCCTCACAAGCCTACGGTCTGGTGGGAGACAACAGATGAACTGAACAGTCCTGTCCATGTGGAGGGCATCATGGCAGGCAGGCCACGTGGGTTGGAAGGACCTGCATGGCGGTCCCCTGCCCAGGCAAGTGCCTCACTCTTGGACTTGCCCCTCGTGGTGGCCTCAGGTCCCATGGTGCCTTGTGGTCCTCATCTCCACAGTATCACCACTGGAATTGAGGGCACAGAGCGGCGATGCCAGACGATTGCAGCAGGCAAGCTGTTCTGCAGGATCTGAAAGTGTCCTGCTCATCTGGGACCCCGAGGCCACAGGGGTAGGGGAAGGTGTGTGCAGCGCAGTGTGGGTGGCAAGCTGTTCTGCAGAACCCAGAACTGTCCTGCTCATCTGGGACCCTGCGGCAACACAGGGGTGGGGCGGGGATAGGGAGAGGTGTGCAAGGGTGCCGGTGTGGTGTGCAGCTATCGTGCTCAGAACATCTGGGATAGAAGTGAATTGGCACAGTCGGTGTTCTCGGTCTCCTGGGCCCAAGCGCAGAGGCTGGGGTGGAACGTGGCTCAGTGGGGAAAGAGACAGGTCCGTCAAGGGGAGCCCCCAAACAGGCTTTAAGTAGTGGAGCAGGTGACAAAAATCTGTGCCAAACCTTGAGTCTTTACCCTTTGAGGCTTCCTGGTGGTCTTGGCCACGCCTTCCTCTGGAAGGAACCCAAGACCTCGCCCCCTCTCCAGTTCTTCCTTATTGCTGGAATTGTATTCTTCCTGTGGATCTGGACAACCGCAGAACTGTGCTCTGGAAAGCCTGCTCTTCCACTGCAGCCCAGGCAGTTCTAGGAACCGCATCACATTTCAGAACTTGCTTTGGGGCCTGGAGTTGGAGCGTTCCTGTCGCAGGAAGTCATCGGTTTAACTTCATCAGCTCCCCAGTGGAAATCCCTCCCTTCTCTGTAATGCCTTTGCGGCCAGGGCCAGGGCACCGCCAATGCAGCTTTGCAAATTTCATTACCTGCGGCTGCTTCTGCCTTCTTCCAGGTCCTTGATGAGCTTGCGCAAGGAGACCAGATCCAACACCTGCCTCCTTGTGCCCCAGCAGACCTCTTGCTTCCCAGCGTCTTCACCCTGCCTCTCTCCACCTAGAGGGCAGGTTCAAAACCGAGTGTTTAACATGCGGCCCAGCTCCTGTGGAGTGGCTTCCAGAGGCAGGCTGACACGCGCCTTCCCTTCCTGCTCACTCAGTCTGCACTTGTGACTTTTCTGACAAGGACTTTAAGAAATACTAATGTTGTTATTGCAATAAGATACACATAACGTAACAGCTACTGTCTTAACCACTTTAAAATGAACATTCCACAGGATTAAGTATATCCGCATGGTTCTGCAACCAATCTGCAGAACTTCTTCATCCCACAAACCTGAAATTCTACCCATGGAGCAAGGGCTCTCCGTGCTGCTGTCCCTCAGACTCTGCCGCCACCACTCTGCGTTCCATCTCCGTGGCTTTGATGACTCTGGACACCGTGTGTCAGTGGCACCATGCAGTATGTGCCTCTGTGGCTGGCTTGCTTCACCTTGGGGCTCGCCCCGGTGGCAGCGTGCCTCGCAGTTGTCTTCCTTGTTGAGGCTGATCAGTACCAAACTGGGCATTCACCTGCTGATAGGCCTTTGAGCTGGTTTCTCATTTTAACAATCGTGAACAGGAGATGTCTATGGAGTCCCTGCTTTCGATTCCCCTGGCTATGGGCACTGAATGGGAACGGCTGACCATGTGGCGATTCTACTCTTGCTCGCTTGGAGAACTGCTGCTCCTCTCTCCACACCAGCTGTGAATTCCACAGCAGTGTGCAGGACTCCGATTTCCCCACATCCTCTACGGCACCTGCTACCCCAGAGGTTTGCAGCGTATCAAATGCTGGGTTTGATTTTCATTTCCTGGCTGATTAGAGACATTCCTGTCTCTTCCTGTTGGTCATTTATGCATACTTTGAAGGCCTGTCTGTTCAAGTCTTTCCCATTTTTAAATTGAGTTGTTTGGTTTGTGATTATTAATCCCTTAATGTACGTGATTTGCTAATGCTTTTTCCCACGGAGGTGGCCTTTTCACCCTGTGACATCCTCTGATGCAGTTTGTAATGCCAACGTCTTCTCCTAACAGGCTTTGTGATTTTAGGAATTGTCATTCCCTGACTTCTGCTGGCATGTGCCTGCCACTCTTTTCCTCTATCCCGCAGTCCTGAGCTTTCACCTCGACTGGGGTTCGCTTTTCTGCATCTCCGCTGCTGCAGCTGGTTTCTACAATATGAAAGAAATCCGAGCAACAGCTCGAGATCAGAACAGTAAGAAAGCAGGATGGGCGGTTTGTCACTTCCTTTGGAGAAGTTGGAAGAGTGGTGAGGGTTAGCGGAGGTAGTTAAGTGAGAAAACTGAGTGCCAAGCTTCAGGGAGCCGTTTAGTTCTCCCAACGGCTTTATGAAAAAGAAGCTGCTTTCCCCACTCTACGGATGACAAAACTGGGACTAACCAGAGGGGTCTTGCTCAGCTTCCCACCTTGGCATGCCTGCAAGCTCCATAAACTTGTTCCCATTCAGTGCCAGATCTCCAACAACCTGTTTTCAGATTCTTCTAGAAAGTTAGCAAATGTCCAGGTTTTTCAGGGGTAGTTCTGTGGTTGAATGTTCTGTTCCAAGTAGCTCGGTCAAGTGTCCTGATTTCCGGTGCTCAGAGCTGCTAAAGGACTGTTACTCTGGCCCACCGCTTCCCCAGGACTAGTAGATACACGATAAATGGGTGATGGCAGGAATTGCTATGAATCATGCAATGCAATCGCAGTTCAAAAGCCTAAGTCCTCACTGTATGGCCCCTTCAGAAATCTACAAGGTAGACTCTCCATAGAACGAGACCAAGTTTCCTCCTCCAGTGGCTGTAATTCCTGGAGGGGTCCGGGATGGAGTCTCCGTGTGCTGAATCTCTTTCCAGGTTTCTGGACGGCAACTCTTCTGCCTTCTGCTAGTAGCTACCACAGCTCTCTGCTCTCTTTCTCCATGTGACCTTGCCTGCCTGCTGCCATCCCCTAAGTAGGAGAGGACTCAGGGTTAGTGGGGGATTGTTCTTGGAAGCCCAAAACCACTCTGAGGAGGGCCACAGGGCTCTGGGGCATTGTCCCAGGCCTGCTGGGGTATTCTTAGCTGCACATCCCCCATAACTTGGGGCTCAGAATGCTGTGTGCCCAGAAAAGCATGTTGAGGAAGCTCAGGCACGGAACTGGGCAGCCTGTTCCCATTCCTGGGGGCCCGTCACTGCAGCTCCAATCTGAAGCTTTTGAGATACAGAGCAGGTACTGTTGGTTTTGCTTCAAAACCAACTCTGCTTGTCACCTGGGGTGTGGACTCTGTGGTCTCACCCAGGTTCTGTGACTTGGAGAGGGTGGAGTGGAGACCACACATCTGTTTCTGAGAAGCTCCTCCAGTGTTTGAGGCAGTCATGGGGAGGGGCTGTGGTCTCTGGAGAGGGCAGCCTTGGTGGGCAAAGCAGTGGGCATCACTGTGTGGCATTAGGGACCAGAGGACCATGTCCAGTGCTGGCACACACTACACTATGGAGGGTTCTTGGGCAAATCGATGGCCATGGGGACAACTGGAGACCTCAAAGACATGGCACTTTTCAACTAATTTAGGCCCCATGGGGCCTGAGGCTACTCCCCAAAGGAGAGAAAAGAGTCAAAAGGGGTGACTAGGTTGGGGAGTTGCCATCAGTTTTGGGAAATATGGAGACTGAGGGTCTTTGTGAAGCTGTGTGAAAATTTCAGGAAGAAAAATAGGTGAAAGGAATTTCTGACGTAAGTTTTGTGATGTGATATTCTTTTTGCCATATCTTTGGAGACCTCCCTAAAGACCTATATAACTTGTCACTTTTGTTGGGCTTTGACTTCTGTATTTTAATGTGATACTAGGCTGAGACGGGCCCACAGGCAGCCCAGTTCTATCCAGGTTACAGAGGTCAAAACACTGCCCTGGCAAAACACTTTGAAGCTTCAAGAAACCTTATATAAAATGAGAGCTAAATAGTAGATGCTCAAAAACTACTTAAAAATCAAAAAGAAGCCATTCTCGGGTCTGCAGCAACGATGGAGTGCTCGCCGCACACCACACGTTGTAGAGGCATTGAGGGCACAGAGTGGAGGAGCTCAGGATTTGCCAGCTCCAGCAGGTCCTGTGCATGACCCTGACATTGCCAGGTACCTGGCTGCAGGAGCTTTGAATAGAAGCTGTCATGGTTTCCATATGGAATGTCCCTTAAGGCTCATGTACTAAAGGCTTGGGCCCCAGGGCTACAATGTCAGGAGTGGGGCTTTGGGAAGTCATGAGATCACAGGGCTCTGAGCTCATCAATGAACTAATCCATTGATGGGTTCATAATTTGATGGCATTATGGGGAGGGGGGACACTGGAGGAGGTGGGGCTAGTCAATGGAAGTAGGCCACTGGGGACATGCTCTGGAATGGTGTAATTGTCACCAGCCCCTTCTCCCTCTCTCTGCTTCCTGGCTGCCATGAGCGGCTCTTCTGCACCGGGCCCTTCCGCCATGATGCTCTGCCCCAGGGCCAGAGTAGTGGAACCGACCAACCATGGCCTGAGACTTCCGAAACCATGAGCCAAAATAAATCTTTCCTCCTCTAGTTGTTTTCCCCAGGTATCTTGGTCACAGTGATGAAAAACTCACTAACACAGAACCACATATTTAAGAATATGACTAGGTTCAAGAGTGCCGGAGCTGGAAAAGACTTTAAAGAGAACCGGTTTAATTTTCCACATATTACTGATGAGGAACTGAGGTCTGCAGGGGGGAAAGACTTGGGACTCTTAATAAATTGTTACCATTTTATTAAGCATTTAGAGACGTGATCATTGTTTATAGGGCATGGTTAGAAATTATTACAACATAAAACCTTCTTAATAGATTAAGCATGAGATGCTACTGCTGAAGTTTATATAAGGATCATCTGCTTGGAATTGCTCGTTTACTAATGAGGCACCTGGGGTATATTTTATTTTGTTGCTGCTGAGTCAGAGCCTGCAGGAGACTGCATCAAGCAGGAGCCAGGCGGGGGCTTGGTGGGCATAGTGGGGCTGGGGCAGCCTTTATCTTCTGTTTGCAGAACACTGGCAAACTGCTGCTTCTATATGCGCCCTTTCCTTCCTTCTGATGATTGCGTCTGGCCTAGCTGGAGGTCAACGGGTCAAGAGGTGACATGCGTAGACGTGAGATATGCACAGACAAGAGATGTGCGTGTAGGTTAGATTGCATTTGGGTGCAGTGTCGAAGGACGGACAATGGCTTACGAAAGAAGAAACGTAATGAGCCCAAGCAGCAAGAAGTCTAGAGAGAGGATTCCAGGTGTGTTGTGTTGGCTCAACCTGTCGCTAGTGACCCAGGCTTTTAAGATCTTTCTGCTCCACTGACCTCAGCTACCTGGCCTTTGTCCATAGGCTGATGACCCTACAATGGCTGCCTCATCTCCAAGCATCATGCCGTTCACCTGACATCCTCAAAGAGGAAAAGCACAGCAGGCCATCTCACCACCTCTCGCTTTACTGTGGAGCAATGTCCTCCCCGGCCACCACAGAACTCAGCCAGGGCTCAGTGGCTGGATCTGCATTGTATGACCGCCAATCCCCAGCAAAGAGATAGATGTGAAGTTACCTCGGTGGCTCAGAGTCAGCTCACCTGCTAGGTCTGAGGACGGTCCCTCCTCCTTCCTAACCGGTTCAGAGTTCTGTGAAGAGGCTAGTGTGGCTGTTGGGAGGGAAAACGGAGTGTGCCACATCCCAGGTGAGACCTGAAGACCTCTGGAGTAAAGCACTGTTCAGGAAGCGCTGTTGAGCAGGTTGAGAGGAGGCCAGTTTCTAGCTAGGGCAATGGGGAAGCAGGTGGGCCTTGGATTTGAGGCTGCGCGTGCTCCCTGCCTTCTGTTTTCTGCTGTGTGTGTGTGTATGTATATATTAAAACAGCGCCACAACGTAGTAAGCACTCATTGACCGTTAGCCGCTACTGTTCCGGAACCGCCGGTGCTGTGACTTTTCACTTCAGTTAGACTTACGTATGACGCTTTCCTAACAGTACGCCTGTGGTGGCACTTTTCTGAATGTGAAGCACGGTGCTCAGAACAGCTGAGTCCCCTCCCTGGGAGGCTGGAGTCTGCTGGTCCTTCAGATTCCGGTCTGCTCCACATAGGACCCTATGTAACCAGCCTCCCCAGGCCCAGGACACATTGATTTCATCTCAAGTTGGACACCTGCCTCTCGGTGCCAATAACCTCCGGTGCGGGGCATCTCTGGCTGAGTGAGTGTGCTCGGCTGGCACCTCCTCGCCAAGGACACCTGGGCACACAGCCAGTGAGCTCCTCTCCCAGGGTACGGAGCTGATCTGGAAAATGTGGAAATCTTCAGAAGACTAACACAATCGTCATTTGTGATCCTGATGAGAGGGATCCAGTTACAGGGCTCTAGTGTCTCGGGAAGTCCACAGGCTGCAGGAGAAGGCACCTCGTTGAGCAGATCTGGTCGGGGTTTTTTTGCCGTCAGGCCCTTGATGAGCTGTGGTGTAATTAGTTGTCCGTCTTTACCATGGCCCTCAGGTTCACCCCTGTTCCCCCTGAGAAGTCTGAACAAGACAGATGTCCCTGTGAGGGAGACATAGCCCAAAGGCAGAGGCTTCAGAGGGCCCAGTGTGGGGACAAAGGACATTTGTCTGTCTTCACATACAGTTTCCACCATGAGCTCTGCTGGATTTCACCCAAGGTGTTCACTGCCCTTGAGAAAGCTCACGGGCCTGATAAACCTGGTTTTGGGTTATCATCCTGGAAACTGGGAAAGCCCAGCAGCAGTTGCTCCTTGTTCAGAGCCTTCTTCCTTGATTTCCCTCTTTAAAATTTCTCTTCTTTCTTTCCTTTTTTTAAAAGAGAGAGTGAGAGAAAGAAAGAGAGAATTTTTTTTTCATCTGGTTTTTGTTTTTCTTCCACTTAGGTGTGTATGTGGCTGGGGATTGAACCTGGGTCCTCTCACACGCCGGGCAAGTGCTCCACCACTGAGCCACCAACATCCCTTCCCTTTTTTATTTGCATTTTCCTGTTTTGTTGGACTGATCCCTGCCGCCCTTATCTCTACTAGTTGGAATATAAGGATTTTATTTCTATTCTTTTGGAGATTATTAAAAAGCACTCAGTGTGTCTGCCGTCTACAATTTCTTCTTACTCGTGGGGCGGTTTTCTGACCTTCCCTGAACTAGCGTCCATCTTCGGAAATAAGCACCTTCATTGTTAACCTTGTGAGCTGTTCCACCTGTGCGCATTTCCCTTATGGGTTCTGCAGGTTGAGCTTCCCGCTGCCTCTCTTCCC